>BPLR01005680.1:0-194732 GCA_021605095.1 Caerostris extrusa | reverse complement strand
TGGTTACATTCTCTGAATAACGCATTTTCATTCTTTTTTTAATCTTTGAAGGTGTCTTTGGAAGAATATCTATTAAAGCGGATTGCAATTAATTAAAAAAAAATTCCAAAATAGACTATTGAAATTGTAAAAGAATTATAAAATAGGCTTGAGAAAATAAGTTGGTTAATAATTAATAATCATTTTTTTTTATCTCATAGGAAACTTTGCTTTAGCATATTTCGAAGAGTAACTATGAGCAGCAATACTTCGAGAAGACAACTAAGTATAACAACTATTAAAGCAAATTACGATAAAAAACTATTCTGAATGATCTATTGAAGTGTAAAAGATTAATGAATCTTATGAAAATAATTGGTTGATCATTTTCATTCTTTTTTTATTTTTGATTACTTCAATTTTATTATTAGTATAATTGCAAGTATCTTATTGAAATGGAAAATAATTATAAAATATGTTTAGAAAAATGTTTTATTTATCATTATTCTTATTCTATTTTTTAATCTTGTAGAAACATTGTCGAATATTTACGAAGCGCAAACTATTAAGAAGCAAATTGCAATTTAATTGATAAAGAGCTATTTCAAAATAGACTACTGAAATGGTAAAAGAATTAAGCAAAAGAGGTTTTGAGAAAGTGAAAACTTGGATTTACAACATTCTCATTCTGTTTTCTAACCTTGCGGAAAGCTCAATGTAGTGAACAATTCCAGCAGCAAATGCTGGACGCTTTGCTTATCAAGTGTTTCCATTATAAAAAGATTTGAGAAATTTCAAGCCTAACAAGAAGGTATATGTAGTATGTGCAGGCAGTTCATAAAGAGCAACGAGAGAGAACGGATCCAACGCCGTAAACAGACAACCGCATTATAAAACCTTAATAATGAACGAGACATGTTAAAAGGTGCAGGCTTAGTTAAAAGAAAATGCTAAGTCCCATTATATCTAAATCAATACGGTTGATGCATTCTAAAAAGAAAGTGACTATCGAGACATGCCACATGATTGATTGCTACCCTCACTACTACCAAGATGATAAGTAGTCAGTTTTGCTTTCTGTAAATGGAGATACTATCCAGCGATGTCACGACTTTCCGGCGATCTTAGGATGCAGAAAATGTCATAAGTAACTTCTATAAAAGCTCGTAGGCATTATTGAGAGATGTCAAGCGTAGCGTTTTTTCTTTTCGCTGACTTTACTGAAATATGCCTATGTTTATTTCTCAGATAAGGCTTATAAGAATTTTATGAAAGGCTATTTGATATCAAAAGATAAGTTGTTTTTTTGGGTTTTTTGGGTGCTAATAAATACACGATTTACTTAAATATGAGTATGAGAAATAGAAATGCGCATGCTACTTGTACATAAAGGATTCATTTTAAAATACCAATAACTTGCTTATTTTTTGAAAAACATGTGATCGGTTTTATAATGTAAAATGACCCATTCCTTCAAACTGGCGTTGTACTTTGATTGATAAATGGATCAACGGTGATAAGGGAACTACAACTGCAGTTTTTCGTGAACAATTTTTATTTCAGATGTTGAAAGCGCGACCTGCTTCCGCACCTAGGTTTCCTTCTGTAGTTTTTCCCGGTTTGGAAAATCTTGCACGAGTAAAACCTGGACCAAGTAAAAGAATGAGAGGTATCCTTATTTGTGACAAATTAGACATACTTCGACATGAATATGCTTCCGTTTATAAAGCGGCCTGATGACTAATTGGCTAGTTTGCTCTGCTGCGGTTGGTGCAGGCTTCAGGGTTCGAACTTGGCGGTGGCATCGATGCTTTGATAGTGATGCTCGGAATGCATGTTAAACCGTGCGTGGTCCCGAATCTAGTTATCTCAAAAGTATTGACCGGGAGTGAGCAAACTTATTATTAAATCCTGTGTAGCGCGCATATATATGACCCTTATTAGCCATTCGATTAATAGCGTATATATTTGACCATATTAGCCGTCCCGATTAGCCATATATGACCATATTAGTCGTCGTTGTTTTTGTGGTGTTGTTTGTTTTGGTGTTGGTTTGTTTGTGTTAGTTAGCCATATATTGTGACGCAGATAAAAATTCGTTTATAAAGAATTTGTTGTTTCATTTTTTCTGATCGGAATTAAAAATTTATCTGAGAGATATAATGCAGAGTGATATTTTTGACAACGTAGAGATGCCTTTGGGATGCAGATACGCTTTACTAGTAGTACCGCCATCTTAATGATCGTAGTGAGGTACGAAGTAATATGAGTAGCCAGATTGCAGGACCTGCATGCTTACTGTTTTGTCTCTACGTTTTTGAAAATGTGGTGAAATGAATTTGCCACATGGATGTCATATGGAAATATAAGGAAGTTGGGAAAAGAGTGTTAAGTGATGGCGGAAGACAGCTGGAGATGGATTAAATTCCGAACAGTAACCTACGAAATGATAGGCTATTCTTCCTCCGTTCGGCACTATTTGGCTATTCAACTGCTCTTTGAAAGCGTAGATGACAGCAATAGATCGATTGTTGCGATGGGGATAGAAGAATTCGAATGATTTCGATGAAACTGCCTATTATATATGCCAGGACTGTATGCGCACAATTACATGCGGTGGTTACCTGTGGCTGTGAGCAACTATCACTGAAATACATGTGCATGTACTGCCCTTTCAAATATGAATCCAATATGATTTTCATTATTTTTAACATAAACTTAACAAAACATCCCCTGATAACACACGCCTCTTTATAGGCGCAACAGCCCCGTAAGGTGGGCCAAGGCCATCTGCCTACTGCAAATTTCGAGACAGGACATGTTTTTCTTTTTACTGGGTAGGGTTGCCATCCTTACGTCCAACAGACACTTTAAACAGGACCTACGGTTTAAAGTAGATTGCGAGCCAGTACAAACATCCATGGCACCTACGGGACTCGAACCTGAAACCTGTGGCACCGAGTACCAGAGTAATAAATACATAAGTACACACATAAGTAAATAAAAATCTATTATTCGCTTATAATGTACTTTCAAATCGGTTTATAGCGATTCCAAATAAGGTCTTGGCTCCAGCCATTTCAATTCCAATTTGATGCATTCCCTCTTTCATCGGATAGGGAAGATACACGTTAAGGTTTCCATCTTGCAGAGATTATCAAGTAACCGTTTCAAGAGTTGCGACAGTGACGCAGTACTATGGATGCTTCTGGATACACTGGAAATTTTTAGCTATTTCAGTAACTGGAAATTGTGTGAATTACGTCATCAGATCGTGTACTCTGAACTAAATTTAGAAGGTATTATATTAGAAGGTATTATTTGTAGAAGTATTATTTGTAGTAAGTATTATTTGGAAGGTATTATTTGTAGAAGGTATTATAGTAGGTGTTTTTTTTTTTTGTAGCATTTACTGCAAGTGTGATGGTGCTGTTGATCATAACTGCTAAAAATTGAGTATACTTTCAACCAAAATATTTTGAGCTTGTAGAGTGTAGTATGACATATTATGGACATGGTATGCTTAAGGCTTTTCAGCAAAGAAAATGACTCTTTTAGTTAATCTGCGACTCATGTGTCGATACGTCGCCGATACAACATTATTCCTCCTCTATTTAATTTTCTCATACACCTAACTAACTCCGCGGCACTACGTCTATTGTGAGCCAAGGCCGTCTTCCTACAGATATGTTTTTCTTTTATGGGGTAGGATAGTCAGCCCTATGCCCAACGCTATACAGTTTTTATTAGCCCGGGACCTATGGCTTAAAGTGGGGATTCCGAAAACACTACAAAAGTCCAGGGCGCCGTCGTGACTCGAACCCGAAACCTCTGGCACCGAACACCAGAGCGCTAGTCACATGGTCATCTGGCCTTATCATGCAACCACAGATATTAAATTGTGTATAGGAGCAATCTGGGATCTACACTCAAGAGCTAAAAACATTATGACCACCCCTACATTTTGCAATGAACTCGCCTGGATGACGTGGAAGGCACGTGATCAGGTGGAAGTGGTATTTAACTAGTATTATGTGGTGGTATTAATCCATGCCAAGGCGGGTTGAAGCTGTGTTGCGCGCCAAACGTGGGTCAACTCGTTATTGACAGGTGGTCATAATGCTTTGGCTCTTGAGTGTAATATCTCAGAAATATTTATTCAAAATTTATATATTTTGATTTTATGGTTATTGCTAGGTTGGCCAATCAGATCTTTTTTCTTTTAATGAAAATAAGAACGTTAATAATGCTGTTTTATGTAATTGTATTGATTTGAAATAATGAAATATATCATTTATAAAATCAAAATTCCCTTTTCGACATTTCATGAGTGAATAAAATTGGAATCTGTAACAATATATACTTTTTTTTTACCTTTAGAAAATTACGAGAGATTAAAATAGTCTTCAATAATTATTTTCGAATTGGTTTCGTATTATTTCATTACAGTATATTTTTGAGACCAGAAAATTTATGGTTTTCTGGGATCAATAAATAAAAATGAAAAAAATCTAAAAAAAGATTTAAAACCAACAAAGATAAAAGTACAAAATATATTTTATAGAATAAAATGTGTTCTTTTGTATTATTATTTCTTTCAAAACTCACTTTTCTTTCTATTTGTATCCTAGCAATATTTTGTTTCTTCAAAATTTCCTGAAATTTATTGGAACACCGAACAAATTCATCCATCAGAATATTGGAAGATATCCTAAATGTTTACAAAATGTTAACTGATTGAAAAATGGATGTTTACAATAATCAGAGGATATAGAATCGTCTTTTTAATGGTTTTTTTTTATTAGAGTGCAATTTTTAAATAATAGTCAACATTCAAAATTTTGTGAAGCAGAATTTCGATATGTGAAACATGTCCTTAGTAAATATTTAAAAATAAAAATTTATTAATAAAAAAAAAAAAAAAAACCTTTATAAATACTTGCAAGATTAAGGTAATAATTATTGCATATATATACATTTTTAAGCATATTTATGAAAAAAATTCAAATCAAATAACACAAACAAAAAGTAGTCATATAATCATTTTTATTCCATTTTTTTGCATTTAAAGCACATGAAATATGAAAAGCAATACATAACATTCTGCAAAGCACCAGAAAGCTCACAAGACGACATTATTGCTTATTTACATAACAAAACATACATGAGTGTATGTCAGTGTTCTTCCATGTATGTATGTAGCAAAAATAGCGACAATGTGCTAAGAACACATCTGATTGAGATGTAATGATGAGATGAGAGCAGCGTTCGCAATTTCACTTCAGAGAAAATAATTTGATATATAATTTAGATCTTGAACATAACACAGTCAGACGAAAAGACATTATCTTGGCACACAGCCAGGAAAAATTTATCTTCAATTTTATCTTTAAACATCTTTATTTATAATTTTATTTCTTCAAATCGTTTTCATTTTGATTTTTTTCTGGCTGTTTGCCAATTTTTATCTTTATCGTTTGACTTCATAGTTGTTAGTTAATTTATATTTTTGTGGCAGAATTTATTACAATTAAAACATTGCAGGCGACTAGTAAATTGCTTTTTAATTCTCAGCAAGGCAATTTAGTTTCTTCAAATCAAAATAAGTTCATCATGATAGACATAGCTCTAAATATATAAAATAATTAAATAATTAGTAATTTGTTTTTAGTAATATAAATAATTTAGCTGTTAATAAATGATATAAGAAATAATACAAGTTAAACTAATAAAATTTTTATACCTGAATTTTTAAATAATTGCAAATCGTCAATTTTATTTTACTAATTAAATTAATTTATTTACACAACGCAATTGTATAAATATAATTGTGAAGAATGAAAACTTTCTAAAAATATTGATAGTATTTTGATTTGAAAGAGCAATGATAAATAATTGCATTTATTAAGATATCTTTTTTATTGAAATTTACAGTTTAAAACTTGTTACAAAACCAAATAAAAGCATTCACATCATTACACTAATTTAAAAAAAAAAACAATTAGTATAGGCTTATAAATGTATATAAATTTTTAAGTTAAACTGCAGCGAAATAAAATTAAAAAACTATACAATAAAATTTATTTGAACTTGTTATTTTAATTTATATTGTTTTAGTATACAACTAATTACATTAAAAAGTTCTTTTTTCAATATAACTATTCTTTTAATATAAATCTCATTGAAATCAAATTATTTTATTAATATATGAAGCACCTTAGGCGTGAAACGACTTGTAATTTTGTTTTACACAAATGTCTTTATTAAAGAAACCGAAATAACGTCAAAATGTGGTTTGTTCAAGTATGGTTTGTCTCATTCTGATTGATAACGTTATTATTAGGTGTTTTATATTTAAATATTTTTTAATCATTTTTACCTTACATTTTTAGAACTTTTTTTACACTACATATCAAATTTCTGTGTTGGTATTTAGAAAATTATTATCAGTAATGAGTTATATATCTTTTGTATACTACATCATTCATTCCGTTAATAATAATAATAATATATAGTTATTATGATCAAATGTTAAATAATATCGTTTTTTTTTACAATCACGTTTTGGCAGATATATAAATGAATTTCACAGGAAGTCATCGAGAAAAGTAAAAAACAGTTACAGAACAAGTCATTTCTTGCCCAAGCTGCTGCTTTCCGGTATGATACTAGTTGCAGTTTAAAGAATAAACGCAATTATTTTAATCACAAGTAACAAATTACTGCTGAAGCAGAAAAATTGCGATCGCCTTTATAAAAGAAATGTAAAATAAAAGGTGGACTGTTAAATGTCAAGACGGTAACGACTCTCAACTTAAAGCAACTTAAAAGAAAATGAACATTAAGATCTGAAAGTTTCCTAATTGCTTGGTATGTACCGAAAGCCTTTTCAGATTTACAGTTAAGTGTTCCGCTCTTTGGTCGGATAACTTTTTTCTATATTTCCTTTTAAATTCATCCTAAGAATAAATAGAATTATATGAGTTGCTTTATTTAGATCTTTAACTGAATAAAATGGATTTCTCAGAAGGGAAACGAGTTGTAGTTGCTCGAAAATGGGATAGGGCGTATTTATTTTAAAATTTTTTTTAATTTAAAGAATTCATAGTTATCTTCAGTGAGTATTTTTAATACTTAATTTTTTTTTTATTATCATTTTAAATATGTACAACTGCTTTAAATATAATTTTTATTAATATTTTGAAACATTTTACAAGCAAAGTTAATTTATAAAAATATTTCTAACGTTTGATTTATTATATAAAGGAAACTTTTCTCTGGTAAATTAAAATATGAGCTGTCAAATTTCAGAAAAGAATGTATTTTATTTTTATTGTGAATCGTTTCAAAAACTATTTGGTTAAAACCCAAAGGTTTTACTTATTTTCAAATAATTGTTTCAGTATGAAGAGAAATAAATAAAATTAAATTATGGAATAATTATTTTCCTTACATATATATAAATATAGAGAATGAATTTAAATTAAAAGATTTTTAAATGTTATTAAGACGTACATTTACATTTTGTGTTTCAGACGAAGAAATGAATTTAAAGAACTTTTCTGTTTAAAAATATTACAATTAAATAGAAAAACAAAAAATTTAAGACTCCTTATTTTGAATTATTGCATTAGTATTTTAAGAAAATGGAAATTACATTAAATCTTTCCAATTTTATTGAAAAATTAATGGTTAAGCAATCTATTATAAATGGGATGAGATATTCTTTTAAGAAATGTTATAGATTTTAACAATAATTTAATTAATTTGCGCATTGAAATTAATCTGCTTATACAAAAGTATTTTATAGTATTTTTTGATAAGAATGAGTAGCTTATAAGTAGGAAGTTGAGAGCATACAATCTTGACAATTAATTTTGTCCGATAGAAACAAATAATGCACGTTCTGACACACGCTATAATAGTATAAGTCTAGAGCTAAAATTGGTAGCAATTGTAAAGGCTCAGTTGGTTCATTGATATGTTTAAACAAAACATCGGCAGCAGTTGTGCTCATTTTCAACATCTATACATTTCGCAAAAAGGCATTACGTGCACACGGAGTTGTCTTGCGCAGAGTTGAGCCAGTGATCGGACAATTTCTCTTGGATCAAGGTTCGATTTGCAAAAAGACTTTTCTACACAGTGCTGGAGTGTGTACATCAAAATAATTCGTATTATTGGCATAAAAGAACGTTATCGAATAAATGGAGTTTTTGCAAAATGGAATTTAAATTCAAGAAATTCTATTTTGGTAAAAAAAAAAATCTTGAATCTTTATTGACAATTAAATATTTAAAATCACTCTGTTTATAAAAAAAAATTAAATAATTTAGAAGGAAAACTATAATTTTATGTGATTGTCTTTAGTATGTTTTAATTAAATTAAACAAAAAAAATTTTAGGAAAGATACTTGTTTAAATAGTTTGTATATTAATAACTGCAATCGTATTTGTGTCGTCTTGTTTACATAATGGAATTAAACAAAATATTTTTAAAATTTCAGAAGTCAAGTGGCTAAATAAGATAAAATATTTTTTCAGTCAAATCTCAAAATAGGGGCAGTTACATTTGGCGACTTTTTGTGGCGCCAAATGCGATAATCCATGCTTCTTGTACTGTTTGCAATTCACTACACTTATAATAGTAAACCGTAAAAAGAATCATTATTTGGCGCACTTTGCCGAAAAGAATTTTTGACGCTAATTCGCTATTCTGCAATTTTACTTTTTTTCTTGTTTTTCATTTGCGTATATTGAAATATGTTAGAATTATTAAAGCGCTCTTTTATAATTCTTATTCTTATTTATTTTTCAAATTATTTTTAATCAGAAAATTTGCGGCGTTTAATTTATTTAACAACGATGGTATTTTAAGGATGTCAAATTTTTTATGTTAAACAAAGGTATTTCCTTTAGAACCTATATAATCTCCATGATATATAACAGTGCAACGTTAAACACTTTTGGCGAATTTTAAAATTGAATAATTTAGTTTAAACGTTTAAGTACTTGGGTTATAATGCTAAAAATAGTTTTGGGTAATCTTTTTTTTTGTCATTCGGAAAAACACATTTCAAATTTTTTCCAATCTAAATATAAATACATAATAATATGAACATAAATAATTCATTCCTATTCGAACAAGAATTTTTGTTTTCAATATAATTTTGAATAATCCTCTTAAATTCGATATAAATATTTCGAATTCGAAACATTTTTTTGTGTATAAGGCATTCAGTATATGTGGTTTTTGATTTTCAATCCTCGAATATATTTCACTAATCTTCCTTCAAATACTAATATTTTGAATTTCATTTTCTATGGGCAATTTAAGGTTATTATGGCTAAGGTATGGAAACACGTAATTTTTCCATTTTCGTTCTCAAAATAGATATGAAACTTGAACACGTTGTAATTCATCTGACATCTGTTTGACAAATGACATAAGAAGATGATTTATTACGAGGCAATGGTACATGAGCATTAATTGATGATTCTGGCACAGGAATATCGAGTAAGAATTGTTGCTGGTATTACTCAACCGTTTAATGGACGTCCAAAGCACTATAGGAAAGTTATTTTCTATGTTTTATATTTTTTATACCTCTTTCACAATATGCCAATAAAACAAGGATATTCGGTAATAAATTGACAAATGATTATAATCTAAATAAAAATACATTATACTGTTAATAAAATTCTTAGTATAATTTTACCATAACTTTACTTAGTATACTTAGTCTACTTAGTCATACTCACTTGAATTCTCTTTAATTTGAGATTTGAGGATTTGCTTTACCATATCTAAGTAAAAATATAATATTTTTAAAATTATTCATTCTGAAATAGGGTGATTAACTAGTTATATAACGATTGACTTACAGTTATAACCGGTCAAACATTATTACCGCTATCGTAGTAAATCATACTCTAATAAATCTCTTATTTTTATTCAGTAATTTTCTTATTTTTTAGCTGCACAAACTCCGGAAATAATTGGAGAGAAAATTTGTAAAGATAGATAGCTCATCTGCTGGTGAAGTTAGATTAAATCTTTTGAATTTTCAGATGGGTTCGAACGGGCTTTGAGCCTTGTATGCACATAGCTTAAACATGTAAATAAACTTTCCTTTTATATATTTAACGGATAATTCCTCTTTTCATTTAGATAATATTGTCCTATTCTTCTTCTTCATTGGTGCAACAGTCTCATGGTGGACGAAGGCCGTCTGCCTTGTGGCAGATTTTGAGAGAGGAAATGTTTTCTTTTTATGGGGTAGGGTTGTTAGCCGTACTTCTAACTCTTTACAGTCATATGAGACTGGGACCTAAGGTTTAAAGTGACTTCGAACTACTACAAACATCCATGACGGGACAGCATCAACAGGACTGGAACCCGAAACCTGTGATACGAGCGCTAGTCATTCGGCCATTAAGTCCCAACATCGTCCTCTTCTGCAGCATAAATTTGTTTGTTAAAGCCTTTTCGAGTCAATAATAGCTGTAGAAATTTATACCAAATCTTAAATCAAAATAATACATGATGTATTTACCTCCCATTTAGAAAAAAATGTTAATGGAAAATATATGTTTAAAACACCAAAAGAAAAATGCAAAATATGTTTTTTCAAAGAAGAAAAGTTTAAAAATTAAAATATACATAATGAGTTAATAAGATTTTTAAATATATAATCACTATTCGAGACTTTTATATAAATTGCAAATCGAACCTTGATGTTTAAAAGCATACATAGAAATACAACATATGTCAAGTAGAGGTACTATCATAAGTGGAATAAAATGCTGATTTCATTTGAAATTCTTCTGAAAACAAAGAATGCTTCAAAATTCTTCGTTTTCATGATTACAAAAGCAAAAATCTTTACATGAACAAAATTACATTTAGATGATTGCATCATATCTTTTTATGTACTTCATTTTTATAATTAACATCATTGTTATTATAATATTATTACATAGTTTACATTTTTGATATTTTATGTCATTATATCATTACAATTTTTATAATTATAGCAACGTCTTAAATAAGTTAGTTATATGAGATCATGAATTATTTGTTGCTTTAATTCATATTATATTATTTTTAGAGTAAAATTACAATGAATTAATTTTTTACATGAATATAAGGCATCGTAATTTTCATATTTAGCAAAAAAAATTTATTATAAAAGATTGGTAAATTTTTCAAAGAATTTTTCTGATATTGATAGTTAAGTCTTTTTATGTGTTTGTCTTCGTTTTTAATTGTTTTAATACATTAATACAAATATGCAATCAAATTTATTTGTAAGTTCGAATATAATTTAAACAATATCTAATAATGGTCTTTTTTAGTCATTTTGAAATTTACTTGTATTACTCATACAATTAGTCAAATTGTTATCAAAATTAATTAATTTTATTCTATTTAATATTATAATAAAGTTGCCCTTAGAAACATATTCAGCTTTCTTATTTTTTTGTAGTTAAGTTAATAGAAAAAAAAGCGTTAGAAACATGATTTATATTCATAAGATATATAACTTAAATTGCAAAGATCATTTAACGCTATATTTATATTAAAAAAAAACATTTCACGTTGAAGTCACTCTCACATATAAAAACAAAGAAAAATATTTAACACAAATAAATAAGTAAAATTGTAGAAATATGATACATAAATACACATAAATAAATTCCATCAATACAAAAACCAATAATATAAAATTATGTTCATTGTTATACACAGAATGAAATGTGAATTTCTTAGATACATGAAAATGATTTCAAAACAGCAAATTTTTTTTTAAATGAACATTTTTTAAAAGTTCATTTAAAAATTTAAAAAAAAAAATTTAATAAATAAATAAATAATTTTAAAAAAAAAAAAAGATATCTGCTGTGTTTTGATTTTAAACGCAAACAAATATCTTTACTTAATATGTAAAATTATAATACTAAATGCTAAAATTCAGCAAGAAATATTATTAATATAAAATAAATGTCAATATTTAATGAAATTTATACACTGAAAAATTTAAAGCGAATAAGTAACTGCTATATTTGTAGAAATATTGTAGTAAGCATTAAATATTATTTTACCATTAACTGAAATTTCGAACAAAAAATTACGTGTAAAACTGTTGTTTGAGGAAGTATATCAATACTTCTTATATATAACAAAATTATTTCAAATATATAAAGAACTTTTTAATACAAGATGAGTCAAAAGTCATCAGATAAACTTCAAGACTAAAACGGGTATACAGGAACACATAACTGAAATGTAAACACATAACTGAAAGGTCATTAAATTGTTCTTTCTCAGTGATTTAATTAAAAGAATTAGATATCAGATAAACACAGTGCAGTAGTACACCTCTGAGTTGGAAGTATAGTTGCAAGCCTCTATGTATACAACACAGGTTTAATACAGGTTAAAGCTGTACAATAGTACAATAATACAGGTACAACGCTTGCTTTACATCTTCAATTATGAACAACTAACTATATTACAATGACGAGTAGCATTTGTTGTATTGTATTGTATTCATCTTTGTACAGCACCCTAATACTTAGAATGGGGTATCCCTGGAATTTTTAAAAGTATAAAGAAATTCATTAGTTGACTTTACAAATTATATATCATTTCAGATGGTAAGCTTTTTGTATATTACTGTACAATGTTTATGGTAGATAAAAGTAATTAAATATATTACTTGCCATTGTAACATTGTTATTCATACTTGAACATGTAAATCTATAAGGTACCTGTATTGTTATGCTATTGTAGATTTGTACTGTATTAAATATGTGTTATATTTTTATGTTATATCCATTTCTTTTGATTAATTTACTAGCAAAGATACCCTTTCTACTTGCCGTTCGTTATATTTATACTACATATTTCTACATAAAATTTTTTTTTTTTTTTGCATGCTGATTCAATTTTAAAATTTATCTGAAGAATTTTGACTCACTTTTTATATCATTATTTATGTAATAGTTTTAATACATATTTTAAAATTAAATTTATTTATTTATTTTAGTTCAAAAACTGAAATATTTTGTATTTAAAGTAAATAAATAAATCCCATTATTAACCATATAATAAAACACAATATAGATAAAATAAATTCTTAATTTAAAAATAATGAGAACAAATACTGAAATTTTTAAAAATCTAAGTAACAAAACGAAACACTGAATTTATTAGATTTGTTACATATAATTGTACACACAATAAGAAAATAATAAACACTAAATGAATCAATTTAATTTAATTTAATTTATTTATTATGAATCATTTTGCATACTTTAATAAATGCTTATTTAATAATGCAGGAGATATATAATTGTGCATTATAGAAAGAACTATATTTAAGTAAGGAAGAAATATTCAAAAAGAGAGAATTTCATATTAATTTGAAAGAAATATTCATATTTAGAATAAGAGGTAAATGTTGAAATTATTCAGATCAATTTCAAAAGAGCGAATTAATTCTGGAATATTTTAAGCTCATTCAATTGCCCTATCATAAGATCTGATAGATTTACCATGAAGGCATAGAATGAAGCACTACTAACAGATGAAATGATTAAATCATATCACGAATGTCATATACACTCATTCAATATGTCAACATTATTATATTAAACTTTTCAAAAACATTTTTATCAGTACATTATAAACCTGTGAGCTTCTATAATGATAAGTTATGGTCTAAGTAATGATAATTGTTTTATGGTGAAACTTATTGTATTTTTTTTTTGTTTGTTATATAATTTTTGCAAAAAACATTTGTTTTTATAATAATATTATATTGTTTATAATATTACTGTATTGTTTTATAATTTTATATATTGTTTTTTTATTGTATTGTTTTATAATATTGTGTCAACATCTTATGTATTGTTTTATATAATATTATTATATTGTTTATATAATATTATTGTATTGTTTTAGAATACTATTATATTGTTTTATAATATTATAATATTGTTTTATAATATTGTTATATAGTTTTATAATGTAACACATTTTTGCACAAAAACATAAGAACTTCTGTGCCAACATCTTATGCTTATTGTATACTTCTGTATTGTTTTATAATATTATTGTATTGTTTCATAATATTGTTGTATTGTTTTATAATTTTATTATATTGTTTTTTAATATTATTATATTGTTTTAGAATAATATTATATTGTTTTATAATATTATAATATTGTTTTATAATATTGTTATATAGTTTTATAATGTAACACATTTTTGCACAATAAACATAAGAACTTCTGTGTCAACATCTTATGTTTATTGTATACTTCTGTATTTTTTTATAATATTATTGTATTGTTTTATAATATTGTTGTATTGTTTTATAATTTTATTATATTGTTTTTTAATATTATTATATTGTTTTAGAATACTATTATATTGT
This sequence comes from Caerostris extrusa, assembly GCA_021605095.1. Lineage (NCBI taxonomy): Eukaryota > Metazoa > Arthropoda > Arachnida > Araneae > Araneidae > Caerostris > Caerostris extrusa. The sequence goes on along the minus strand of BPLR01005680.1, from coordinate 180,309 downwards.
TTTATAATATTATAATATTGTTTTATAATATTGTTATATAGTTTTATAATGCAACACATTTTTTGCACAATAAACATAAGAACTTCTGTGTCAACATCTTATGCTTATTGTGTACTTCTGTATTATTTTTTATAATATTATTATATTGTTTCATAATATTGTTATGTAGTTTTATGATGTAACACATTTTTGCACAGTAAACCTAAGAACTTCTGTATCAAATAATTTTACATAAATAAGTACGTTATAAATTAATTGTCTAAGAAAGCTGTTGACATGCTATGCTTATTTACAATTTTTTTTTTTACATTACCATTTAACTTTATAAAGAATTCAATTACCATAGTATTGTTTGTATTGATATTTAAATACAATATATGTATTTTTATGAATTATTTTTACACGATTCAAAAAATATTTTCTTATGCTCGCATTTTATTTTCGTATTTATCTTCTCTACAAATATATTTCAGTGATTAAATTATTTTAATAATTTTAAAAATCTTTTAAAAAATCTTGTTTTGCTTTATTATTCTATGATATTTGTATAAACATACGCCATATAAAAATGCATTCTTTAGATTATTGTACTACATTTTACAGTTGTAAACAAAAACAAATTATAAAAATATTTGATTATGCTTTTATTTATTGAAATAATGAATAGTTTATGCAATTCTGAATAAAGGGAGAAAATATATTAATTACAAGATCTAAAAAAAATATACAATTAAAAATTTAGGAAAATCTATAAATATATTTTGAGAATTTTCATTAAAATGCAGCATATTTGTTCTGAATTCAAAACTATTTTATTGTTTTAATAAAAATATTTGGTTTTTCTATTTTTTTTCAATATTTCTAATGTATAAATCATAATTGAATTGGACTGACCTTTGTGCTTGAATTGTTTATTGAATTATAAATGTAATTAAATGTAGGATACTGAAAATATTATCCATCTTCATTACGCTACAATACGCATGCATGTATTAAAATCTAAATTATTAAAAATATTTCCATGATTGTACAGTACAGATTCTTTGGTTTTCTATTGGAATAAGATTCAAAATAGTTCACCACTTTAGTAAGCCTAAGTTATATTTTCATGCAAAACATCGTACGTTTGTTTAATAATATATGAACTTTAACTATTCATGCCATATACAAGAAACAGCTAAGGCTACCAAAGAAAAAAAAAATGAATCACAGCTCATAAAAATGGTTTATCTCTCTTCACTTAATTCCATCTGATAATAAGTGCTTCATTCCCCAATCGTTTTACATTTCGATTCGGTGACGACTCGATTCTCTGACTCAACAGTTCTTAGTGGTCATAAACTTGTCTGGGCCGATTCTGGTTCGTTTTCCTCAATGTGGTCACCCAATGGCAAAGTGTCTCTCTGGTGACTCTGATGAACGAACACGAGGGGTAGTCTCCTCTGAATATCTCTGTCCGTCACAGAGCGTCTCATAAGGGGCAGGAATAGAGGTCGACAATGACGTAAGGCATCATCATAAGACGGCGGAGGGGGTACAGAGGGTACATCTGGATTATTACCTGTATTGTCCTCAGGCGTAGCATCCGTGGTCCTTCTGTTAGAAGAATTATTCTCATTATTAGTGTCCTCCAGAGGTGAGACATAATAGACCACTCTTCCGTTCTGGAGGGAAGATCTGCTAATGGAGACGGGAATACCAGTGGTTGAGAAGCGTCTTGATGACCTATTTGGTGCCAAAGTGGTTTCGGTGCTGCTGCTGCTGTTGTTGTTGTTATTGTTGCTGTTGATGTGGGAATCTGCAGGGTTTGAGTTCGGTTGTGCTCCATGAAGGAACTGGAGGACCGCAGGAGAAGAGACTCGAGTAGCTGGGGGCGATAGTGTTGTTGTTGATGATCTGGCGTTCGAATTCGAACTGTCGATGGTGGTGCCTCTCGACATGTGGCCTATCATCTGGGCCTCGCTGGGGGGTGAGATAGTTGACGCCGAACAGCTTGTTCACCTGGTAGTGGACGTAAGCGGTTTTGTATTGGATGAGAGGACACGCAAGGGCCAAGAGAGGAGGACCAGGCTGAAGATCCAGAAGATCATGTGAGAGACGTACCTATATTAAAGAAACAGTTAATCATGTTAATTGTTAGTAAGTGAGTAGTAAACTTGCTGAATCAGCAAGATTTTTTTTTCAAAATGTATTGATTTATTGCCTACTTTGCATGACTCCAAATATTTTTATATAATACATTCTGATCTGGATTTGACAATTCTTTTATCTATAGACTTTTCAGTAACATAACATTATCATTTATTTCTTTAAAGAATTTTATTAAAACTGACAATAGTCCAGAAACCATATAAAATATGCAGAAAATGTATGGATCAGTTGTATACATGATTTAAGAGATACCACTATAGCAGGAGATATACGAAATAAAACATTTTGCATCACAACGTAAAAAAAAAGCAATCAGGTGACCAAAGATAATTTCCAAGATCGTTTTTTGAAATATTAACAAATTACTAGTAATTGTGACTTGGCAAATTTCCCCAATAAAATTATTGGCAATAAATACTGATGAATATATAAAAAACTGATGAATATATGAAATATATGAATATATGAAAAACTGATGAATATATAAACTGATGAATATATAACTGATGAATATATAAACTTTAGATCAATACAGGGAATTTGCTGTAACTTTAAAGTTTACAAAATATTTAAACATTTGAATAATTTGTAATCAATCAATCCATCAAAAATCCAATGATTTATTATAATTTTGAATACGCGCATCGATACAATTGTGCTTTTTTTGTGCAAATTTTATGATACAAGAATAAAACTTCCAACTAGATTAATTAACTAATTAATCATAAAATTAATTTAAATTAATAGTATAATCTCAGTGTTGAAAAAGATTTGAAGCACTTATTACAAAACGAATTCTCCAGATTTTGATGTAAGTCCGTCGCTTTAGAACAGCAGACACATAGTAAATTTACCATTGACCAGGATGCACCAATGGGAAAAAGTCTGCAAAACTTCACTCAATTTTTAACATCATAATCTAAATAAACATTTTCAGAGATAGCATGTGAAAGATTTACGTCTTTCTTCCCTATAGTTAGCATTTTAGATTTTCGAAAATTAAATATTGTTTAACATTTATTTGGATGTTACTCATAATTTTGGTTTTTAACTATTCTTAGATGTTAACTATATGATTAGAAGTCACAAATATCATCACAGAAATTCTTAAAGAAATAATGAGTTGCCTATAAAATCAGTTGCACAATTTCTCTATACAGTTTACAATTCCTTATAAAATTCTTTCTTAATATGCAAACTAAAATATTTGTTGATAAATACTCAAATGCAAATATTTAACTAAATATTTTTACTTTTAATGTTGATGTTTGAACATCTAAAGCTTCATTGAAGAGAAATTCTAATTTATTTTTGAACTAAATACAAAAACTTTGCTTTTAATCCAACAAAACTCTCTTAGTGGAACTGTGGTTACAGAAACTTTATCAGAAACAACGAGAACAACCCCTAATAAGGTCGCATACTTTCTGAAAAAAATGTTTGCTTACTTCCAACTTATAAATAATGCAATGCCAGAAACCCAACCCAACCGAGATGTGTACTCACTACTTCAACTGAAGCAAGAAAATTAGTAAATCGTACACGTTTTGAAAAGGAAATGGAACTAGAGGCCTTATTTTCGTACCTATTTAGTTTGGATGTATTCGAGTTTACCTAAGCCTGCACTTGTTATGGAAATTTCCTACAAATATTCCCTGGCGAAGAAGTTTGGACATGACTTGTTTAGCCAAACATGTATTTACTTGAAGTTAGTTTATTTCTAAGACAATATACGAATAATGCCTTAATGTGACTTTTTCACTATATAAACTTAAATCTTAATTGTATAAAAGTTATACGAATATGTCATACATGATTATATTCGTATATATATGATATATATACGAATAATACTGCCATAATTTTTCAGTATATACACTTAAATCTTAATTATACAAAAGTTTTATATGTATGTATTAAGTATAAAGTTTACTTATTTTGTTTAGATTTTTCGAGTTTATCTGTCCGCAATTGTTATGAAAATAACAAATATTCTTTGATGTAGAGCCTGTATGACCTGTTTAACCAAACACGCATTTACTTGAAATTCTGGTATTTCTAAGATAATATGCGAATAATGCCATGATATGATTTTTCAGTAAATAAACTACGATTATTTACATCGATAGGCATAATATTCCACTTATGTATATTATAACCAACTACAGATCTATAAACTTTTAGATGTAACTTCTTTCAGTACAAAGGAGCTGGAAACCGTATTTTCTTACTTATTTAGTTTAGATTTTTCAAGTATATCTAAGACTGCAGTTGTTATGGAAATACTTGGCAAATATTTTCTGGAGAAGAAATTTCGACGTGCAACCAAATAAATATGCAACCAAAATATGCAAATAAAACTGAATGGATGGTTGCAAAATATACAAATAAAACTGTTTAGTTGCAAATAAATATTCAAATAAAACTGAAGAATAATTTATTGATAGCAACCAAAATGATGCAACCAAATATGCAACCAAATGCAACCAAATAAATATTTGCCTATGTGTAGATATTTCTAAGATAGTATACGAATAATGCCATAATATGATATTCCAGTATAGAAATTTAAATCTTAACTGTAAAAAGTTTTATATGTCTGTGTGAAACAAAAGAAAGTTTCATTCATCTAAACAAAAAAAGTATTTCCTTTATCAATAAAGTGTTTAAATATACATAGGTAGGCATAATATTCCGCTTATGTATAACATAACCAACCATTGATGGATAAGTTTTTTAGAGGTAACTTTTCTCAGTACATTGGAGCTGGAAACCTTATTTTCTTACCTATTTAGTTTAGATTTTTTGAGTTTATCTAAGTCTGCAATTGTTATGGAAATTTTCGATAAATATTTGCTGAAGAAGAAAAAGTTCGACGTGACCGGTATAACCAAATAAATATTTGCCTAGATGTGGGTATTTCGAAGAAACTGTAATTTTTTCATTCATCTGTGCAAAAAAGTATTCACTTTATCAATAAAGTGTTTAAATATACACCAGTAGGTATAATATTCCACTAAGTATAACATAACCAACCATTGATGGATAATCTTTTAGATGCTACTTCTCTCAGTGCAATGGAGCTGGAAACCTTATTTTATTACTTATTTAGTTTAAAGTTTTTGAGTTTATCTAAGTCTACAATTGTTATGGAAATTTTCGACAAATGTTTGTTGGAGAAGAAATTTTGACGTGACCGGTATAACCAATTAAATATTTGCCTAGGTAGGGGTACTTCGAAAAAAAAGCGTAATAATAATACCATAATATAGAGATTCATATTATAAATGTTATCACTATAATAAAATATAAACTTGTATACAAAAATTATTTTATTAATTAAATGTTTCAGTATACATCAAGTGGAATAATATTTCACTTATGTTTAACATAACTAATCCACCAATGGGTAATGAGGGGATGAATTTTAAAGGAAGCTTGTCCTAGTACAATGGAAATGGAAACCTATTTAGTTTGAATTTTTTCGAGTCTTCACTTATTATGGAAATTTTCTACAAATATTCGAAGGAGCGGAAGTTTGTACACGATCTGTTTATACCAATATAACAAGTACAGGACAATATAATAATGATGACTTAAAATCTTTTTGATATGCAAGCGAAATTTTAATGGTATAAAAGTTTTATATTATAAATAATGTTACTAGTGTAATGAATTAAAAAAATTATTCCTTTATACACAGGTTAATTATTTTATCAACCAAAAATTAATTTCCTTATATCCAACAGATCGATGGGCATTGATCGATGACAGTAAAAATAATCCTAATGGGAACGATGAACCTAGTACATTGCTGTCAATAAATTATTCTTCAATTTTATTTTTGGAATTCGCGGATAGAATTTTAGGTATTTCATCGACCAATAAATTCTAATAAGAACCCTCTTATTTATCTACGTACATTATCATCAGTATTATCTATGAAGTATTAGCTGCAATAAATTTGATGCAGGCGAGTTCCATTAATATAATCATGGAATGATTTAACAAAATGCTGTTTATCACCATTAGAAAATAAATTTTTAATAGTAGTAAATATTAAATATAAAATTCTTACAGAAAGCTACTATTATTAAGTGTCGAAAGCATTTTTTACAAGGTTGTCAGAAATAAAAATAATATTGGTATGTTTTTAAATTTTAAATATCATTTTTGCAATGACATATTTCTGGAGGTTGAAATGATTAGTTTTATTGAATTCAATGGAAAATTTGAATTTTAGGAAATAAATATATATAAAAAATATTTTTGGAGGCCTATTATAATATGACTTCTCTTAACTAGTTTAAGATTATCCGATTCTATAAACAAATTCTTGAAGTGTATTTATTCTTATAATAATTATATGCATAATGCAAAGAAATTAATCTCATGAAAAACAAGTAATATAAAAAAAAATTAAAGCCAATTTTTACTTTTTTTTTCCGCTATATTACAGAAAAGTTCTTTACAAATAAAGTTGAAATTTTCCTCTTACATCTGGCGTCATCAATTATTAGATGCATGCAACTTAAATCTAAAAATACTAAAATTAATTAATTAAATTTAATTAACGAACTAATATTTGAAAAAACTGCATTAACATCAAGTTAAAAAAATGTATTTGAACTTGAATGGATGAATAAAAAAGTATTTTACTAACGATTAAAAATTTGATCAAGATATATATAGGGAGAGTGTGAACTAATATTAGGAATTAAAAACGGTATGTTAATATGAACTACTATTTTCTTATTTTTTTTTTAAATTAGATAAATTATTATCCTCACTATTTTCTTCTTTTTTTTTAAATAGACAGCACAAAGAAGATTATTTATCTATAGCAGGGGTCTCCAAACTTTTCAGGCCTAGGGCCATACTGTTTACTCCAGTAAGTACCAAGGGCCAAAACCGTTTTAATTTTTCTGCCATTAGCTATAATTTCTAGACTATTCCATTCCTGGGGGATTTTCAGGATAAAAATCATATGTTTGATTCAGGATATATACATTCCAAACATCGATATACATACATATGCGATACTTTTTACCCCAACGGAACAGAACTACCTAGAGTAACCCCGGAATGTTCACTAGTTTATAATGTTAGTGGGATTCATTTCAATTATTTGTTAGTTGTTATGCTCAAGTTAAGTTTTCTGCGTATTATGCTTGCCATTAAGCTTTACCTAGCAAGTCAATAAAACCGAGTTATTATCATTCTGTGTATTTTTTTATCCAACTTATTACAGCAACAATAAGCTATTCTCTGTCGCGGGCCGCATTGATAACACTGGCGGGCCGGATTTTGCCCGCGGGCCGTAGTTTGGAGACCTCTGATCTATAGCATTGGTTCTCAATTTAGACAATACCATCCCCTAAGGGACTGTCGGACTAAGGACATTGAGGGGAGAGAGGCTATAGTAGCTAGGTTAATAAAATTAAGGGTCAGTGAAGTCATAAAGGAAGAAGAAAAGATAAAAATTATTATATTTTTTCCATCATTTATTTCTACATTGAGAACCAATACTATAAGATGAATAATTTTTTTGATGCTGTCCATTTAAAAAAAAAAAAAAAAAAAAAAAAAAGAGAATGTTGAAGATAATAATTTATTTCATTAAAAACAATAAGGAAATAGTAGTTCGCATTAACATATCGTTTATTTATATTTTTCAAGAGATTAATTTATTTTAATTATAAATATTATTATTATATGAGTGGATTTAATACGGTCACAAATATGTTAAAAAAAAAAAAAAAAAAGAAATCAATTGCAAATAACGAGTAGCGATGATTCGAATACTCGAAGAATAAGAACATTACAGACAAAAATAAAGCAGAAGAACAATATAATGGCAACAATGCACTATTCATCTTCATGAATTCATGCAACAATGGTAATAATATTACATTCATGCAACAATGGCAACGATTCATCTTTCTCATTAGGAACTATTTTATTGTTATTCTTATTTTTATTTTCATATTGTCCTTCCTTATCTTCTTTTCTGTGTGTAATGCAAATGTTATTATGATGGATTTTAATAAATTTTAATAATTAAAATTTCGAGGAGTTTTATTCAATACCTTCATGTACTACAATGCTTTAAGGAGTAGGTAAGTAAATAGTTAGTAAATAGTTAGTTATAAAGTAATAGTTAGTTATAAAGAACACACATTTTTTACGATATCTTTCTGTTTGTTCACTTAAGGAAGCTAGATTTCCAGTGTGGTTTCCTCTGAATTATTTTATTATTGTAAAGGAGGCGATATGACAAATAAGTCTGAGAACCACTGATCTATAAGAAAACTTTACTAAATACTTCTACTTCTAACTTTGCTAATTAATTCAATTTAAAGGGATTTAAATACGTTGTATTCATATATATATATATATTCACTGAACAGAGCGTTGAAATAAATTGATACAGTATGAAAACAATGGTGGTAACAAACTTTGTGATCAAAATAAAAAAATATTATAATTCCTTGGAGTACTCAAGCTAAATATTTAGGTGTTATTCTGGGTCACCATTTAACATAGAAACAACATTTCTTGCATACTAAAACAAAATTTCGTACTGCTTTCCGTAAACTCCGTTTGTTTTTAATAGAAATTCAACTATGACCAGGAATAATATATTTCTTTCATATACTGTCATTCTTCGTCCTATCTTAACCTACTCTTGCCAGATTTGGTCTTATACGGCTAAATCTAATTAAAGCCTTATAAAAAGTCACTAACCGCCAAATAACATCTGCTAAATGGTTTATGCGTAATTTTGATCTTATTACACTATTAATATTCCTTCTTTATTTGATGTTATTAAACATATTTCCGGAAAATTCGTTTGTTACCATAACAATTATTTCCAGAAAAAACACGATTGATAGCCATAATAATAAGGAAATCTAGGTTTGGTTTGATCTGTCTCTCTACTGTCATTTTGTGCACACTTTAGGATAATTAGACCATAATCTACAGTTTAACGTGCATTCCGAACTGCCAGGACTCGAATCTGAAGCCTGGGGTACCAAAGGATAAAGTGATAGCCGGCTATCAGGCCGTTGATAATCCAGGATATTGAATAATATATTCTTAATAATGTTCCTTCTTTATTTGATTTTATTAAACATATTTCCAGAAAATTCGTTTGATATACTGTCATTCTTCATTCATTCTAAACATAAACGGCCGCGTAAAATTTTACTCTAAGTTTTTTCTATTTGAATGGTTCAATAAATTATTTTATGATTTTGTAACTTTGTAAATTTACAGTGCACATTACTGAAATGTTTTCAACTGTTATATTGGAGATGGCAGGCTAAATATTTCCAAAATCTTAAACGTTAACAGTAAAAAAAAAAAAAAAAAAAAATCAATGGTGAATCTTTTCAAAATCTTGTTTATTGGTGAATCGTGTTTGTTTGTTTTGTTAAAACAATACAAAACTAAAAATAGCCATTATTATTACTTCATTTTGTATAATTCAATTGTATCTTCAGGGCTTAAATAGCTCCAAAATCTTTAACGTCAACCGTAAAAAAAAAAAAAAAACTGTTGGGAATCTTTTTGAAATCTTGCTTATTGGTGAATTTTGTTTTGTACGTTTTGTTGAAACAAAACAAATACAAAAAAATAACCCTTATTATTACTTCATATTGTATATTTCTCAATATTTGACCTGCATTATCTACTCCATGCAAAAATAAAAAAAAAAAATCCAACATGAAAACTTAAAAAAAAAAAATCACAAGTCTTCAAGGAGTTTGTTCATAAAAGGATAATTTTTGTCCCCTTTCCCACTTCTAAAGGGAACAACTTTAACGTTATAATGAGACCGTAGAATTGATTGAACTGCTCGTTAATCCACACAAACAATTCCTTCTGCAGCCTAATCCTAAGCGACGGGCAGCAACCCAACTGACACAGGGCTTGATTGATTAATGCATAAAATAGACGAGGGGTGGGCGGAAAGGCATGGCCGCTAGATTTCTGACCAATAATCCGATATCAGATCGATAAAGTTAACGCTCCGCTCCGATGAAGTTAGTACCAGTGGACGTTTTCGATAATGCACTTGTTTCTAGGGGGAGAGAAAAAAGCGAGAAAGGGGATCTTTCACTTTGGGTTTTTCGTTTCACGGAGTACTGATTTGCTTTGTGTTATTGGTCAGATTAAAGGAAGAAAATTCATTGGACAAGGCTGTTTTTATGTGTCCCATGGTAACAAATCAGACGAGGTCAAACAATGTAGGTGGGGAATTGTATTACTGTTTCATCAATGAATTATATTTATTATTATTGGTAATTTTTATAATATAATTTTTTGATGGTGAAAGCTCGATTTTTATATTTTTTGTTTCACTAAGTCTGCTTTGCTGAGGTTGGATTAAAGAACAAAATTCATTACACTCATTTTTTCGATTATATTTAATGATAATAAAATCAATTTTTGTCTAACATTTAAGGCGGGCATTGTATTTGTTTTACGTACCAAAGCTTGTTATTAGTACGAAGCTTCAAAATAAACAAAGCGTCGGCAATGGCAACTGAGGTTTGGTTTGAACAACCCAGGCTCTACAATAATTATTTTGTACACTTTAGGCTAACTAGACCGGAACTTACAGTTTAACGTGGATTCAGAACCACTCACAAGCATCCATGCCACAGCCAGGCTTCAAACCGGTAGCCTGTGCTATCAAAGGCCAGAGTGCTAGCCAATTGACCATCATGCCGTTACAATTTTTTGAGAGGCTATAGAGATAATTAATAATATAGTTTATTTAGATATAATATTTTACTCGTTTATTAACTGTTCCAATATATATATGTCTATGATTTTCAAGAGTGTCAGTGCTTGTAAAAGCATGTCGAGAATATGTTGTTCTTATCCATTTGAGATATTTATGTTATTTGTAGAGTAAACTCTTTTCTGAAAATATAGTTATATTGATATAAACTAATGATAATTGTTGAATGAATATTGTTAAATTAATAATAATAAATGATAATAAATAAATAATAAATGATTATTATAATATAAATATATATGATTATTATAATATAAATATATAATATTATTATAATAAATGATAATAAATAAATGATAATTGTTAAATTATATTTTTATTCAAATCAAAGAGTTACGCTTTATTTTGTTTCATATGTATGTATTCTTTCTTTTAAATAAACCCCTTAAGGCCTTCGAATCTGATTAGTGTTATTAGTGATCTGAGAAAATATTTGAGATACTATACTATGGAGATTCCTTTTGCATTTGAACTGATAAGTAGTGATTTATGGGTTATGTTATTATTTTTTTTTTATTGCAGAATTAGTTATATTTTAGTATATTTTATTGTCTTGGAAATTAGAGAAGGAAATTTCAATAAAAACATCATACTTTATAATGAATAACACTGATTTTGAAACTTAACACTTGATATAGTATGGGGATGATTGGGACAATTAAACTTTAAGGACTTCCGCATTTCGTGTCATAGTGAATAAACCGCAGAAAATTCCATCCAGGCAGTTTCAGTAGATAAATTATCAAAATCTTCATCGTTTATATTTCTTTTTAAAAATGACAACAACATGGGATAGGGAATTGACACTTTGTATTCTTATATGTATACTAAGGCACATTATCACTGGGTTTCAAATGGCACTAAATATAGACTATAAATTAATCAATTTTCAAAACAAATGAGTAAAATACTCTTGATCTCTATTTAGGAAATTTTCTCGTTAGGTAGAGCATAATGTATTACAATGAATGTAATGCATTATAAAATGTTTCAAACAACTGTTTGACTAAAGTTTGAAAATTCAAAATTGTTTCATATTACAATGATACATATTAATGCAGTTTGTTGATTGAACATCTATAAAAATATTTCATTTTAAAAAGTAGCAACAAGTTAACTGATTAATTATTAAAAGTTAAAGACAGTAAAAAATCGAATACAGAATAAAACATTAGAAAAAAACTCCTACATTAAAAAAAAAAAAAAAAAAAAATTGAAACTTAATTTTAATTTATTTAAACTTTAAATAAAGACTTGCATGACATACAACAACAAGTAAAGACTAAAATATTATGTCACAATAATCAGATTTTCTATAAGCTAAAAAACAGCAATTAAATCAAAACTTCAAACACCAATTTTTTTTTTCCAATTACATTTTTTAACAGGTTTCCCAACCACTTCAAAGTTCGCTCGAAGCAAAAGGATTACTTCACTATCCGGAATGAATTTATACGCAACATACTGCTGGAGAAAAGCAAACTTCCTTCTTTTTTTTTCCTTTTTTTTTTCTTCTTTCAAGCTCGCAGCAAATATCGAGGGAGGGAGAAGAAAAATTTATCCACCCTTCGGGTTTCTTCTATCAATCCTTTCTCTTCACCCCTGATTCCCCCAACTTGGGTGGGGAAAAAAGGTGACAGCAAGAAAAGTAAAAAGGCGATTATTTTTCTTCGCTCATTTTTTTCCCCCTCACTCACAACCCTTTTTACTTTTTCTCCTTTTTTTTCTCCCCCCCTTTTTCTCCCCCTTCAGAATCTACCATCGGATCTCTTAACACACCCCGTTCCTTTCTTTAATCTTTCACACTATTTTCGAAGCTGTCCAAATTTCACAGCGAAATGAAAGTTACTAATGGAATCTCGGGAACATTTTCAGACAGTTCTCCTCTCTTCCAACCGGTTTTTGCTGATGGGGTGTTTTCTTTCCTTTTGGGCTTAATGCTCCATTTTGTATGGAGGGCAAAAACACACGGTTGTCATAGATGGAAGAGGAAAATAAAATAAAGTGAGTACCCATTTGTAGGAAGAAATTAAATTAGCTTGATAAATTTTATTGTAGCTGAAGGATAAAAATGATCGTAGCAATCAGATGAGGAAATGTGACTTAAATTAAAATTGATAGGAAACAATAAATTAGCATTTGTTACTCTTTTGGAACTTGAAATTTGTATTTGGAAAATAAAAATCCCATTTGCCCCCTATTATAAAAAAGAGGATACTAGATTTTACTAGCATTTGACCTCTAAATCAGCCAAACTTTTTAATATGTTATAATTTGTTAACGATTTTGTATTAATGGGGACTGTAATACATAATTTATTCCGCTGTCTTTTCTTTAATCTTTCACACTATTTTCGAAGCTACCCAAATCTAAGTTTTCTAATGGAATCTTTTTCAGATAGTTCTCTTCCAGTCAGTTTTGTTCATGTGATGTTTTCTTTTTGATGCGCAATGTTCCATCTTGTATGCAGTGAAAACATACAGATATCACAGATAAAGAAATTAAAGCGAGCTGTATTTGCAGAAATTGTATTTGTTTATTTGAACTAATGATAAAAGGAATTATATCAAGTTGATGATTGATTTGATTTGTCACTCTACGGTTAATTGGTGCACACTTTAAGCTAAATAGACCGTGTCGTACTTTTTAAAGTGGATTGAGAACAACTTAAAAACATCTATTCCACCTCCAGGATTCGAATCAAAAACCTTTGGTACCAAAACCAGAGTGCTAACCAATTGGCCCCCAGGCCGCTGTAGAGCGTTGGAATAGGGTTGTCAATTCCACCACGTAAAAAAAAAAAAAATACTCTTTGTTTCGCAAACTGCCAGTTGGCACACGGTCTTGGCTCATCATGGGGCAGCTGCGCCAATGAAGTAGAAGAACAACTCAACTTATTAATTACTAAAAGTTAAAGCCAGCGAAAATCGAATACAGAATAAAACATCAGAAAAAAATTCACTACATTAACAAAAAATAAATTGAAATGCAATTTTAATTTATTTAAGCTTTAAATAAAGTCCGTTACCTATTACATACAACAACAAGTAAAGACTAAAATGTTATGTTACAATAATCAGATTTTCTATAAGCCAAAAAACAGCAATGAAATCAAAATTTCAAACACCAATTTTTTTTTTCAATTCCATTTTTTTAACAGGTTTTCCAACCATTCTAAAGTTCGCTCGAAGTAAAAAGATTACTTCACTATCCGGAATGAATCTATACGCAACATACTGCTGGAGAAAAGCAAACTTCCTTTTCTTTTTTTTTTTTTCTTTCAGCTCGCAGCAAAGATCGAGGGAGGGAGGAGAAAAAATTTATCCACCCTTCAGACTTCTATCAATCCTTTCTCTTCACCCCTGATTCCCCATCTAGGGTGGGGAAAAAAAGGTGACAGCAAGAAAAGTAAAAAAGGCGATTATTTTTCTTCACTCATTTTTTTCCCCTCACTCACACACCTTTTTCTTTTTCTCCCTTTTCTTTCTCCCACTCCTTTTTCTCCCATTTTTTTTTTTCCCCACCCCAGAATCTAGCATGGGATCTCTTAACGCCTCCCGTCCTTTCTTTAATCTTTCACACTATTTTCGAAGCTGACCAAATTTCACAGCGAAATGAAAGTTACTAATGGAATCTCGGGAACATTTTCAGAGAGTTCTTCTTTCTTCCAACCGGTTTTGCTGATGGGATGTTTTCTTTCCAGGGCTTAATGTTCCATTTTGTAGGAAGGGAAAAAACACACGGTTGTCATAGATGGAAGAATAAAATAAAATAAAGTGAGTGCCCATTTGTAGGAAGAAATTAAATTAGCTTGATAAAATTTATTGTAGCTGAAGAATAAAGTGATTGTAGCAATCTGATGAGGAAATGCGACTTGCGCAAATTAAAATTCACTAAGAAAAAAATAAATTAGCATTTGTTACTCTTTTGGTACTTGAAATTTGTATTTGAATGATAAAAATCCCATTTGTCCTCTATTAATAAAAAAAAGACGATGCTAGATTTTACTGGAATTTGTCCTCTAAATCAGGTAAACTTTTTAATGTGGTAATATCATTTCAGAGTGATAACGATTTTGTATTAATGGCGACGATAATACATAATTTATTCCGCTGTCCTTTCTTTAATCTTTCACACTATTTTCGAAGCTGCCCAAATCTAAGTTTTCTAATGGAATTTCAGAACGTTTTCAGATAGTTCTCTTCCAATCAGTTTTGTTGATGGCATGATTTCTTTAAGAGGCTTAATGTTCCATTTTGTATGCAGGAAAAGATATACAGGCATCACAGATAAAAAAAAGCGAGCTGCATTTGCAGAAATTGCGTTTGTTTGTTGTAACTAATTGGAAAAGGATTTATAGCATGTTGATGATTGGTTTAGTTTTTCCTTCTACGGTAGTTTTGCGCACACTTTAAGCTAAATAGACAATGACCTGCTGTTTAAAGTGTATTCATAAACACTGACAAATATCCATGCCACCGCCAGGATTCGAATCTTAAGCCTGTGGTACCGAAAGCCAGAGCGCTGGCCAAATGGCTATCAGGCCGCTGTAGAGCGTTGGAGTAGGACTAAAATTCTTTACCGTACCACGCAAAAAGAAAACATCTCCTGTTTCAGAAACTGCCAGTTGGCAGATGGCCTTGGATCACCATTAGTCTGTAACGTCAATGAAGAAGAAGAACAACTCAACTGATTAATTATTAAAAGTTAAAGCAAGTGAAAACTGTATACAGAATAAAACCTCAGAAAAAAATTCCCTACATTAAAAAAACAACGTAATTTTAATTTATTTAAGCTTGCAAGAAAATCTCCCATTACATAAAACAACTAGTAAAGACTAAAATGTTATGTTACAATAATGAGATTTTCTACAAAAAACAGCAAGGAAATCAAAATTTCAAACACAATTTTTTTTTTTCAATTCTAATTTTTTAACAGGTTTCCCAACCAGTCTAAAGTTCGCTCGAAGCAAAAGGATTACTTCAGTATCCGGAATGAATTTATACGCAACATACTGCTGGAGAAAAGCAAACTTCCTTTACTTTTTTTTTTTTTCAGCTCGCAGCAAAGATCGAGGGAGGGAGAAGAAAAATTTATCCCCTCTTCAGGTTTCTTCTATCAATCCTTTCTCTTCACCCCTGATTTCCCAACTAGGGTGGGGGGGGGGAAAAGGTGACAGCAAGAAAAGTAAGTAAAAAGGCGATTATTTTTCTTTTTTTTTCTCATTTTTTCCCCCTCCTCACACCCCTTTTTCTTTTTTTTTCTCCCACCCTTTTTTTTTTTCCCCACCCTTTTTTTTCTCCCACCCCAGAATCTAGCATGGGATCTCTTGACGCCTCCAGTCCTTTCTTTAATCTCTCACACTATTTTCGAAGCTGTCCAAATTTCACAGCGAAATGAAAGTTACTAATGGAATCTCGGGAACATTCTCAGAGAGTTCTTCTCTATTCTAATCGGTTTTCTGATGGGGTGTTTTCTTTCCGGGGCTTAATGTTCCATTTTGTATGTAGGGAAAAAACATACGGGTGTCATAGATGGAAGAAGAAAATAAAGTAAAATGAGTGCCATTTGTAGAAAGAAATTAAATTTGATCGATAAAATTTATTGTAGCTGAAGAATAAAGTGATCGTAGCAATCTGACTAGCACAAATTAAAATTCGATAAGAAAAATAAATTAGAATTTGTTACTCTTTTTGGTATTGTATTTGGATAATAAATATCCAATTTGCCCCCTATTAATAAACAAGTAATATAAAAAAATTTAAAGTCAATTCCTACTTTTTTTCTTCACTATACTGCAGAAAGTCGCTTATAAATCATTTTCATACATTTTTGTAAGTTTATCTGGCGCCATCTATTGATAGATATATGTAACTTTAATCTACAAAAAACTAAAATTAATGAATTAAATTTAATTAATGAATTAATATTTGAAAAAAACTGTATTAACATCCAGTGTCCTCCACTATAAGTTAAAAAAAATGTATTTGAACTTGATTGGATGAATAAAAAGTATTTTATTGACGATTGAAAATTTGAACAAGATATATGTAGGGAGAGTGTGAGCTAATAGAAGGAATTGAAAAAGAGGATGCTAGATTTTTACTAGAATTTGGCCCCTAAATCAGCCAAACTTTTTAATAGGTAATATAATTTCAGAGTATTAACGATTTTGTATTAATGGGAACGGTAATACATAGTTAATTTTGCTGTCCTTTCTTTAGTCTTTCGCACTATTTTCGAAGCTGTCCAAATTTAAGTTTTCTAATGGAATCTCAGAAGGTTTTCAGATAGTTCTCTTCCAATGTGTTTTGTTGATAGGATATTTGAAGAGTAATGTTCCATTTTGCATAAAGAAAAATATACATGTATCATAGATAAAAAAAATAAAAGCGAGTTGCGTTTGCAGAAATTTCAATTGTTTATTGTAACTAATGAGAAAAGGAATTATAGCAAGTTAATGATTGGTTTAGTTTGTCGCTCTACGATCATTTTGGCACACCTTAGGCTAAATAGACCCGGACTTACTGTTTAAAGTGTATTCTGAGCTACTATTAAACATCCATGCCACCGACAGGATTCTGATATGTAGCCTGTGGTACCAAAGGCCAGAGCGCTAGCCAATTGGGCCGCTGTAGAGCGTTGGAGTAGGGCTTTCAATTCCACCACGTAAAAAGAAAACATCTATTGTTTCGTAAACTACCAGTTGGAAGACGCCTTTAGCTCACTATTGGGCGGTTATGTCAATATAGAAGAAGAATAACTCAACGATTAATTATTGAAAGTTTATTAACAATGAAAATCGAATAAAGAATAAAACATTAGAAAAAAATTCACGACATTAAGAAAAAAGAATTGAAATGTAATTTTAATTTATTTAAGCTTCAGTCTCCCAATACATACAACAACAAGTAAAGACTAAAATGTTATGTTACAATAATCAGATTTTCTATAAGCCAACAAACAGCAAGGAAATCAAAATTTCAAACACCAATTTTTTTTTTTCCAATTCCATTTTTTTAACAGGTTTCCCAACCACTCTATAAAGTTCGCCTGAAGCAAAAGGATTACTTCACTATCCGGAATGATTTTATACTCAACATACTGCTGGGGAAAAGCAAACTTCCTTTTCTTTTTTCTTTTTTTTTCTTTCAGCTCGCAGCAAAGATCGAGGGAGGGAGAAGAAAAATTTACCCACCCTTCAGGTTTCTTCTATCAATCCTTCTCTCTTCACCCTGATACCCCAACTAGGGTGGGGAAAAAATGGTGACAGCAAGAAAAGTAAAAAAGGCGATTATTTTTCTTCGCTCATTTTTTTCCCTCACTCACACCCCTTTTTCTTTTCTTCCTTGTTTTTCTTCCACCTTTTTTTTCCTCTTTTTTTCCACCCACCCCAGAATCTAGCATCGGATCTCTTAACGCTTCCCGTCCTTTCTTTAATCTTTCACATTATTTTCGAAGCTGTCCAAATTTCACAGCGAAATAAAAGTTACTAATGGAATCTCGGGAACATTTTCAGAGAGTTCTTCTCTCTTCCAACCGGTTTTGCTGATGGGGTGCTTTATTTCCAGGGCTTAATGTTCCATTTTGTAGGAAGGGAAAAAAAACATACGGGTGTCATAGATGGAAGAATAAAATAAAATAAAGCGAGTACCCATTTGTAAGAAGAAATTAAATTAGCCTGATAAAATTTATTGTAGCTGAAGAATAAAGTGATCTTAGCAATCTGATGAGGAAATGTGACTTGCGGAAATTAAAATTCTCTTAGAAAAACTAAATTAGCATTTGTTACTCTTTTGGTACTTGAAATATGTATTTGAATGATAAAAATCCTATTTGCCCCTATTAATAAAAATGAGGATGGTAGATTTTACTAGCTTTTGTCCACCCAAAACAGCTAAACTTTTAACGCGTTAATATCATTTCAGAGAGTTAACGATTTTGTATTAAGGGGACGGTAATACATAATTTATTCTGTTGTCCATTCTTCACACTATTTTCGAAGCTGTTCAAAGTTAAGTTTTCTAATGGAATCTCAGAATGTTTTCAGATAGTTGTCTTGCATTCAGTTTTGTTGATGGGATTATTTCTTTGAGATTATATAGAGTATAGAAAGAGTATAATACATCACAACGAATGTATGGCAGTATAAAATGTTTAGTAAAATTTTTAAAAGTTATACTAAATTTTGAAAATTTGAAGTTGTCTTAAATTACACTCATGTCCATAAATTAAGGATAATTCAGAATCACACAGAAATCGAACTCTAAAATAAAAATTTCACCTGTAGAATTATCACACATATCTTGAAGAAGAATATGCAAATTACAGGAAACCACCAGATGGCGCGGATAGTACGTCACAATGACGAGAGTGTAAGAGAGGGTATATAAGGAATGGTGGCAAAGAAGTAAAATTGTTCACAAGCGCTTTAAAAGCCTTTCAGTGCAATAACCGCATAGTTATGGCACAAAGGAAGCATTTGGATGATTTTTTTACGCGGTAGAATTATCGGACGACTGGAATGTGGACGTACCCAGCTGGAAGTATCCGAGGAACTTGGAATCGCCCAGAGTGTCATCTCAGGCTTTGGCAACGATTTCAAGATGATGGTAATGTGAGTAGATGTTACAGCACAGGTCGCCCCCTAGTTACAACGCTGAATGAGGACCGGTATTTAGCAGTTACTGCCAAAAGAAACAGACGGAGCACAGCATCAGACCTGTCTCGTCAACTCTCTTCAGCTACCGGTACGACAGTTTCAAGGCAGACCGTGTACAGACGCTTAGGGTACATTGGTCTATATGCTCGTAGGCCTGTCAGATGTGTTCCACTTACCGCAACTCACTGTCTCCTGCGATTAACCTGGAGTAGAGAGCATGCATTGGGGACACCGCAACAGTGGTCTGGTGTGATGTTTTCCGACGATTCCAGGTTTAGTTTGCAGTCTGATTCTCGCCGGACTTTCATATGGAGATCGCCAGGTATCCGTTACCACCAAGAGAACACCATTGAACGACACCGTTACGGTGGTGCAGGAGGGCTCATTTGGGGAGGAATTATTCTTGGTTCCAGAACTGACTTGCATGTTCAGAGTGTAACGATGACAGGCCACATCTATCGGGATGTCATGCTGGAACAACATGTACGTTTGTTTCGGGGCACCATGGGTGCTGAATTTCTGTTTATGGATGACAACGCCCGTCCTCACCGTGCAAACATTGTAGACGAATGCCTTCAATTGGATGATATCACCCGTATGGATTGGCCAGCATACTCACCGGACTTGAATCAATAGAGCATGTGTGAGATATGCTTGGCCGACGAATTGCAGCTCGTCAACTCCTCCCACCTGTCACCCGGAACTTCGGAGGGCATTGCTTGATGAGTGGTGTAATATTCCCCAAGATCAGATTGATAATTTGATACTCAGCATGCCTAGGCGTTGTAAGGCCTGTATTGCATCGTCCGGGAGACATTCTCCATATTAACCATCATACTAACCATGCTATACTGTTTTTTGTAAATAGGTTCTTTTTGAAATTTGCTCCAGGAGTAAAAATCGCAATTTTTATTAATTCTGTCAAACATATAGCATCTTTTTTGCTCTTTACCTTTTGTTTAATAAAAAGACTTTACAAATAAGTCAAATTTGTTTTGCTTCTGTCTCTTTCTCTGCCTGAACTTCATTATCCTTAATTTATGGACATGAGTGTACAATGATGAATATTAATTCAGTTTGGTGACCACCTATCAAAAGTTTTCATTTAAAAAAGCAGTAATAACTCAACTGGCACTAGCGCGCGGTGACATAGGTTTCGTGTTCGAGTCTCGGCGGTGCCATAGATATTTGTAGTGATTCAGAATAAACTTTAAATAATTGATCCCGGTCTAACATGACTGTAGAGCGTTGGTCTGACAATATACAACGTAAAGAGAAAGCATCTCCTGTTTCGCAAATTGCCAGTCGGCAGACGACCTTGGATCACCATAGGGCTGTTGAGCCAGTGATAAAGAACAACTCAATTTACTAATTTTAAAAATTAAAGCCATTGAAAATCGAATACAAAATAAAACAATAAAAAAAAACTGAAATGTAGTTTTAATTTATTTAACCTTTAAATAAAGTCTCCCATTACATAAAACAACAAGTAAAGACTAAAATGTTACGTTACAATAATCAGATTTTTTATAAGCCAAAAAAAAAAAAAAAAAAGCAAGGAAAAAGGAAATCAAAATTTCAAACACCAATTTTTATTTTTATCCAATGCCATTTTTTTAACAGGTTTCCCAACCACTGTAAAGTTCGCTCGAAGCAAAAGGATTACTTCACTATCCGGAATGAATTTATACGCAACATACTGCTGGAGAAAAGCAAACTTCCCTTTCTTTTTTTTTTTTTTTTCTTTCCAGCTCGCAGCAAAGATCGAGGGAGGGAGAAGAAAAATTTATCCACCCTTCAGGTTTCTTCTATCAATCCTTTCTCTTCACCCCTGATTCCCAAACTAGAGTGGGGAAAAAAGGTGACAGCAAGAAAAGTAAAAAGGCGATTATTTTTCTTCGCTCATTTTTTTCCCCCTCACTCACACCCCTTTTCTTTTTCTCCCCTTTTTTTCTCCCACCCCTTTTTCCTCCTCTTTTTTTCCACCCCTGAATCTAGCATCGGATCTCTTAACGCCTTCCGTCCTTTTTTAATCTTTGACACGATTTTCGAAGCTGTCCAAATTTCACAGTGAAATGAAAGTTACTAATGGAATCTCGGGAACATTATCAGAGAGTTCTTCTCTCTTCCAACCGGTTTTGTTGACAGAGTGTTTTCTTTCCCGGGCTTAATGTTGCATTTTGTATGGAGGAAAAAAAAAACATACGGGTGTCATAGATGGAAGAAGAAAATAAAAATAAAGTGAGTACCCATTTGTTGGAAGAAATTAAATTATCTTGGAAAAATTTATTGTAGCTGAAGAATAAAGTGTTCGCAGCAATCTGATGATTAAACGTGACTTGGGCACATTAATATTGGCTAAGAAAAATAAATTAGTATTTGTTACTCTTTTGGTATTTGAAATTTGTATTTGAATGATAAAAATCCCATTTGGCCCCTATTAATAAAAAAAGTGTATGCTAGATTTTACTAGCATTCGGCCTCTAAATCAGCTAAACTTTTTAATGTGGTAATATCATTTCAGTGTGTTAACGATTTTGTATTAATGGGGCTAGTAATACAAAAATTTATTCCGCTGTCCTTTCTTTAATGTTTCACACTATTTTCGAATCTGTTAACATTTAAGTTTTCTAATTTAATCTCCGAACATTTTCAAATAGTTCTCTTCCAATCAGTTTTGTTGAAGAGATGCTTTTCCAGTCCAGATTTAATGTTTCATTTTGCATGCAGCAAAAATAGACATAGATAAGAAATTAAAGCGAGTTGCATATTCAGGAATTGCATTTGTTGTAACAATTGAAAAAAATAAGGAAATTATAGCAAGTTAATGATTGGTTTGGTTTGTCGCTCTGCGATCATTTTGTGCACACTGTGGGCTAAATAAACCGAAATCTACTGTTTAAAGTGGATTGCGAACCACTAACAAACAACCATGCAAACGCCAGGATTCAAATCTGAAGCATGTGATACCAAAGGCCAGAGCGCTATCAATTGGCCACCATGCCGCTGTAGAGCGTTGGAGTAGAGCTGACAACCCTACTATGCAAAAAGAAACATCTTCTGTTTCGAAAACTGCCAGTTCGCAGACGCCCTTGGCCTCCATGAGGCTATTGCGCCTATGAAGAAGAAGAACAACTCAACTTAATAATTATTAAAAGTCAAAGACAGTGAAAATCGAATACAGAAAAAAATCATTAGAAAAAAATTCTCTACATTAGGAAAAAAAAATTGAAATTATTTAATCTTAATTTATTTTAATTATTAATTTTAATTTATTTAATCATTAAAAAAAGTCTTCCATTATATACAACAACAAGTAAAGACTAAAATGTTATGTTACAATAATCAGATTTCCTATAAGCCAAGAAAAAGCAAGGAAATCAAAATTTCAAACACAATTTTTTTTTTCCAATTCCATTTTTTTTCACAGGTTTCCCAACCACTCTAGTTCGCTCGAAGCAAAAGGATTACTTCAGTATCCGGAATGAATTTATACGCAACATACTGCTGGAGAAAAGCAAACTTCCTTTTCTTTTTTTTTTTTTCAGCTCGCAGCAAAGATCGAGGGAGGGAGAAGAAAAATTTATGCACCCTTCAGGTTTCTTCTATCAATCCATCCTCTTTCACACCTGATTCCCCAACTAGGGTGGGGGAAAAAAAAGGTGACAGCAAGAAAAGTAAAAAGGCGATTATTTTTCTTCACTCATTTTTTCCCCCTCACTCCCACCCCTTTTTCTTTTTCTCCTTTTTTTTTTTCTCCCGCCCTTTTTCTCCCCTTTTTTTTCTCCTACCCCACAATCTTAACATCGGATCTCTTAACGCCTCCGTCCTTTCTTTAATCTTTGACACTATTTTCGAAGTTGTCCAAATTTCACAGCAAAATGAAAGTTACTAATGGAATCTCGGGAACAGTTTCAGAGAGTTCTTCTCTCTTCCATCCGGTTTTTGCTGATGGGGTGTTTTCTTTCCTTATGGGCTTAATGTTCCATTTTGTATGGAGGGAAAAAACATACGGGTGTCATAGATGGAAGAATAAAATAAAATAAAGTGAGGATCCATTTGAAGGAAGAAATTAAATTAGCTTGATAAAATTTATTGTACCTGAAGAATAAAGTGATCGTAGCAATCTGATGAGAAAATGGGACTAGGGCAAATTAAAATTCTAAAAGAAAAATAAATTAGCATTTGTTACTCGTTTGGTGCTTGAAATTTGTATTTGGATAATATAAACCTCTTTTACCCCCTATTAATAAAAGAGGATGCTAGTTTTTTGCTATCATCTAGCTCCTAAATCAGCTTAACTTTTTAATTTAGTAATATCATTTCAGAGTGTTAACGATTTTGTATTAATGGGGACGATAATACATAATTTATTCCGCTGTCTTTCTTTAATATTTCACATTATTTTCGCCCCTCCCCAAATCTAAGTTTTGTAATGGAATCACAGAACTTTTTCAGATAGTTCTCTTCCAATCATTTTTGTTGATGAGAGTCTTTCTTTTCCAGACTTAATGTTCCATTTTGTGGAAAAAATATACAGGTATCATAGATAAAAAAAAAGTAAGGCGAGTTGCATTTGCAGAAATTGAATTTGTTTATATTAACTAATGGGAAAAGGAATTATAGCAAGTTGATGATTGGTTTGGTTTGGTTTGTAGCTCTACGATCATTTTGTGCACACGAGGGCGAAGCAGAGTGGGACCTACTGTTTGAAGTGGATTCTGAAACACATCCATGCCACCGCCAGGATTGAAATCTGGTGCCTGTGGAACCGAAGGACAGAGGGCTAGCCAGTTGGTCATCGGAACGCTAGCAAGTTAATGAAAAAATGGGATTTGTGTAAATAAAAAATGTCCAGAAAAAAAAACAAATTCACATTTGTTACTTCATTTGGTAGTTATATTTATATTTGAATGTTAAAGATTCTCTTTCCCCCCAAAACTGGGGGAGGCTAGATATAAAGACCAATATATAGCTTCTATATCAGCTACCGATTTCCTTGTGCTAATAACATTTTAGTATTTCAACGATTTTCTCAATGGGGCAGAATAATATTTAATGAACTTTTTCGCCCTATCTTTAATCTTACACACCATTTTTAAAGTCATCCGAATTTCACAGAGAAATGGAAATTTTCTGATCGAATCTGGGAACATTTTCAGAAAGTTCTCTTCCAATCAGTTTTGCTGATGAGATGCTTTGTTTCCGAGGCTTAATGTTCCCTTTTCTTACACGCAGGAAAAAAATATATAAGTATCATAGATAAAAAGTAGATTAACAAAGCGAGCTGCATTTGTAGAAATTGAATTTGTTTATTACAGCTAATGGAAAAAGAATTATAACTAGCTGTTGAGGAAAGTGATTTGTATAAATAAAAAAACTTACAGAAGGAAACAAATTAATATTTGTTACTTCTTTTGGTAGTTGCATTTTGTTAAAGATTCCCAACCCAAAAAAGGGAGAGGCTAGATTTTGCCAATATATGGCTTCTATATCAGCTACTATTTATATTGTGGGAATAACATTTTAGTGTTTCAACGATTTTTTTCCAATTGGGCAGGATAATATTTAATTAAATTTCTTGCAATTTCTTTAATCTTTCGCATCATTTTAAAAACCCTCTAATTTTCTGATGGAATCTGAACATTTCCAGAGAGTTCTTTATAAATAAGTTTTGTAGATGGGGAGTTTTTTTGTTCTAGACTTCGAGAAATATATCTCACACAACTTGTCGCATTTCTTTCACACTTGAAGAATATGACGAATATTGAATGATTCTTTTAGTATCAGTCAATAGGTTTCAACCTTGGCTTTATGTTGAATAATATTTAATCTTTCATTTTATCTATTATATTGGGGTCGTTACGAATAACATTTTTTCGAAAAATCTAGGTATGCAATGATTCGTAGGATTCCATTTTGGTGGAGATATATCTTCATTCTTGAGCTGCGAGGCTCAAATTGATGCTACATACAGTGGATAAAAAAGTATTGGCAATTGCCTATAAATGATCATATTTGCCAACAAAGTATGTTTACAAATTTTATTTTAACACAGCCATTACAGAAGGAGAAAAGACAAACAAATATAACAAAATTTTCATTTAAATATTTTTTTTTAGTCAAAATCTACGAGAAAATCCAAATTTTACATGATAAAAAAAGTATTGGCAAAATTATGAAATTGACAAAATTATGAGCGAAAACAAAATCAGTATATGTTTAGTACTTTGTATGCATACCTTCTGCATCTATAACAGCTTGTAATATATTTCTCATAGAGGAAACTAAGGTCTTGGTTGTACTGTTGGGAATTTTGTGCCACTCTTGCAAGAGTAAACGTTTGAGGTCGTCTTTACTTGAAATGTTATGTTTCTTGATTTCTAGACCCAGCAGGTGCCATAAATTTGTAATATGGATTGATGTCAGGCGATTGAGGTGGGGTTTTTAATTGGCGAGGAGCATTGTAGGGTAGCCATTCACGGGTGAGATTCGCTGCATGCTTGGGGTCATTATCTTGTTGAAAACGAATGATGTTCCCAAGCCAAGATTTTGGGCACTGATTTTTAAGTTATGGCGCAAAATGTCAATATATGTACGTGCTGTCATAATACCATCAATAAAATGCAGGTTGCCAATTCCATTAGCTGCCACACAGTCCCAAACTAAGACGCTGCCTCCACCATGTTTTACAGTAGCAGTTAAATGTTGCTTTCCCAATTCAGTATTTGGCCTCCTCCACCCATATCGTCGTCCATCACTGCCGAAAATGTTAAACTTTGATTCGTCGGAAAAAATAACTGTGTTCCAAAACTCTTCAGATAAATCAACGTGGGATTTTGCGAAATCTAACCTCTTTCTCCTATTTATTTCCGAGATGAATGGTTTCTTTCTAGCTGCCCTTCCATAATAACTTCTCTCGTGTAAAACATTCCGTACAGTCTGTACGCTGAAAGTCTTTTGCGAAGTGAAAGCAACATCTCTAGCTATCTGGGGTGCACTTATTTTAGGGTTTCTCTTAACCTTGTTAATAATGACACGTTCTTCTCTTGTAGAAAATATTCGAGGTCGTCCACTTCAGTCATATTTTCCGTTGATCCTGTTTCCTTGAACTTTTTACAACACTTCTGACAGTAAATAAACTTATATTGAACTATAGCACGATAAGTTAAACCTTCATTTCTGAGCCTAATAATCGTGTTTTTAACACTAACGTCCAACTCCTTTCGATTTCAAAGTCATTTTACTGCAGTAATCGCAAAATAATGCATAGACACTTTTGGGGTAGTTTTGTAGACTTTATACTGGTAGAGTTTCTTATCCGTCGAAACACGTGACTTCAATGTAACAAAATTTGGATAGCAGTTAAAACTTTACCAATGCCTTTTGACATGCAAATTTTCGTTTTTGAAAGAAAAAATCGTAGAAAATGCAAATTAAAATAAAATTTTTACTATTTTTATATACCTAAGATGCATTTAATTACGACAGCTAAAATTGCATAACATTTTATTTATTTGTCAATATGAATAAATTAAGGCAATTGCCAATACTTTTTTTACCCACTGTACATAAGAATGAAACATTATTATTTAGTTACCGTTTTTTATGTTGGAACATCATTTTAATGCGTCAACAATTTTTTTAGATGGGGACTGGGTATTTGATACTCAGAACGCTATTCATATTTAATTTATATTTCCTTTAGAATAAAAACATTTCAATGGGCCACCATAATTTGAAACTCAGTTGGTTTTTTGGGCCGAATTGCTTAGAAGATAACGCATTAGGTTTTCAAACTAAGCGTTCTAGTTTAAAAAGTCCAGTAACGATGCCGTAGAATAGAAAGATTCTGTGTCTATGCCTGGGATAGGTACTATAAATCTTAAGGCCAATATGTCCTTACATTAAGTTCGGGGAAAGAGAGAAGGATGAAAATATTCTGAATTCAACCATTGGGTTGTTAATTCAAAACTACAGTTACTCAATTTCATCCAAATATTTCCTAAAAACTAAATGGATATTACAATTTTAATTCAGTGACGTAATATGGTGTAGTTATCCTTGTAGTTAATCCTTTTAAACCGTAGGTCCTGGTCTAATATGACTACTACAACCACTACACCACACCACATCACTGTGCCTAGAGCTGAGATGCTCCTATAAAATTTGGGAATAGGGATCTAATATGACTGTAGAGCGTTGGGCGTAAGGCCTGACAACCCTACTCGGTAAAAAGAAAACATTTCCTGTTTGAAATCTGCTAGTAAGCAGACGGCCGTGGCCGATCATGGGGCTGTTGCGGAATGAAGAAGAAGAATATGGGTTAGTAGTAGTTCAGATATTCAGTGCACTAACCATAAGATATTTCAACTCAATGTATCAACGTTGCAATGATTCGTAATTCTATTTTGGTGAAATTGTATCTTTTTCTAGATGCTTGTGCTGCCAACTTCAAATAAAGGAATGAATTTTGATTGGCATGGATTTAACGTTTCCATGTGTCAAGTAATGCTCTCCAGTTGGGCTTCGTCAACCAGAAAATCACAAAGCTTTTATACAATTAACTGGATAAAATGTATTATATCCAACGAAAAAGTTATTGCAAAAATTGATTCGGGAATTTAAGAGTAAAAAAATTTAACGAAAACTAGATTTATATTTATCCTTTTCTATTGGATTCTAGATTTATATATTTCCTCTTCTATATTTATATTTATTATTTGATTAAAAAAACAGCTGCAATGAAAATGATTAATAGAGAAAATAAAAAAAAGAATATATTTCTAACATCCGATATTTTGTATCAAAGAATTATATTCACGAAATTTATTTGAAATATGCTGTAGGGAATTGATAAATAAGTTTTTGTAACTAAATAAATTTTATATTTAAGTATCAACTAAACTAGAATCAATAAACATGTGAAATATTATTAACAAAAATAAAGTAAATTACTATTTGTGTATTTTAATCTATTTGTCTGATTTAATTTTCTATTAGTTTTATTTCAAAGGGTTACCTGATATTTAAATAAATATAAGTTTACGTAAATTTTGTCTGAAGGCATAGTTTGTTTTTCTTTATTTCCATAGTTCTTCTACATTATTTTGAAAAAAATTATACAAAAGAAATATAAAAAACTATTCAGAAAATAAAAAAAGATACAATTCATAAGAGAAAAAAATTCCAATGTAAACAATATACATAAAAATATATTCTCCGATTTTTAAAGCATGAATTTTTTATTTATTTGTTTTATTTATTTATAACAAAGCATTGTCGAATGTTTGCTTAAATATTTTTTTAAACAAATAAATAACAAGACGTTGTTTGAAATTAGAAAGAAATGCTGTTCTAATAAATAATTATTTACAAATTCTATTAAATAAATTAATTAAAAGACATTGAAAATTTTCTGCGATTTTATTACAAGCAAAGATATAATTTTAGAGAAAAAAGAATTATTTGAACTTTTGGAATTTATATGGAAAAATCATAAGTTTGAATTTTTATTTCAGTTCATGGGCATTTCTGATTGGTTATTTTAACTTAACCATTTTATAATGGTAATGACATGTTGGTGGGTAAGCATGGTTTCCTGCTGTCATCGCACTTTTGAACAAACAACCCTGAGAGTGTGTATTTAATGGACCACATTCTAAACCTGCTCATGAAAAAAACCTTCCAACTTAACATATTAAACGCTCCCAGATCGGGCGTAGGCAAGGGTGATTAAAAGTATAAACTAACTAACTCTAATCTAAGTCTCTAATTAGAATCTAAGATAATAGAAAACTTCAAAGTCAGTTTTCAAAAAATTTAATGTAAATTTGAAAAAACCTTACATTTCAATTGTGACACCAGATGACATTACAAATGGAAGTCCTTAAAAAGTAGGATAAATTAAATTTTTTTTGTAATAACCCAAAAATTCATAAAGAAAGAAAAACTTTCATTGTTCTGTAAAAAACTAGGGATTTGACCTTTCCGCGTCATTGACTTCTTTTTGCCATTGTGTCTAGAGCTGAGAGATGCTCTTTTACAGTTTGAGAATGATGTAAAGGGATGAAGTTATGTATAAACACACAATGGCATTCACAAAAATATGGAGGATTAAAAAAAAAAAAAAAAAAAAAAAAATAGAGTTTTGGAAGAGATGCGAGTGTGAACGTTACAATTTATCTGAATATATATGGTGAAATGTTATACAAATTATAAGGTGTGTTTGGGCTTGTAAGAAAATACAAAAATAAGACTTTCCAATAGTTACTTTGATTTCAGTGACATTTCCGTGATTAAAAATGACGAAACGATTTTTACAATAAACAGTATAAAAACAAAAACATAAAATTAAAACACTTAAAGTATAAAGATTAAACACAAATAATAAGTTAAAAAAACTATAATATTTGTAAAAAACAGATGGGTGCGATTAGTACCGGATTAAAAATAACATAACAGATCCCTTTTGTAAGAATAATATTTTTAACTGCATGAAACAAAATTTCTCAAATGTTAATTGTTCCTACAGTAATATAAGCGTATACCAATATTATGTTTACTTTTGAACATAATTCTAATTGAAATTTAAAAAGCGAAATTTTTAATTATTTTATTTATATTGTCCCAACATGCAAAATAATTACATGGTTTTTCTATATCAAACTTTATGTTTCAATTAGCATGAAATATTTTTTATCCACTGTGATTGTTAAAAAATAATACAACGAAGTGACAAAGTCATGGGCAATAGAATTTTCAGATGGCAGTAGCATCGCGTAGAACAGGTATAAATGTGCAGTGCTTTCGCAGACTTAATTTCTGTTCAAGTTATTCATGTGAAGAGGTTTTTGACGTGATGACCGCACGACGGGAATCAACAGACTTTGAACGCGGAATATTAGTTGGAGCTAGACGCATGGGTCATGCCATTTTGAAATCGTTAAATTCTTCCCAGATCCACTGTGTCAAGAGAGAAAATTTCAGGCATAACATCCCCACCATGGACAGCGCAGTCGACCGCCTGCACTGACCGGACCGGCGACGTCTGCAAGAGTCGTAAATTCTAACAGACAAGCAACACTGCGTCAAAAAACCGCAGAAATCAATGTGGGATGCACAAGGGGACTTGTCTGTTAGAACTGTGCGGAGAAATTTGGCTTTCTTGGGCTATTCCAGACAGAGTGCCTTTACAGACGACATCGCTTGCAGCGACTCTCGTGGGCACGTGAGCATATCGGTTGGTCCCTAGATGAATGGAAAACCGTGGCCTGGTCCGATGAGTCACGATTTCAGTTGGTAAGATCTGATGGTAGGGTTCGAGTGTGGCGCAGAACCCACGAAGCCATGGACCCAAACTGTCAGCAACGCACTGTTCAATCTGGTGGTGGCTCTGTAATGGTGTGGGCTGTTTTTCATGGCATGGACTTGGTCCTCTGGTGCGACTGGACCGAACATTGACTGAAAATGCTTATGTTCAGCTACTTGGAGATCACTTGCAGCCATTTATGGACTTCATGCACCCAAACAACGATGGGATTTTTATGGATGACAATGCGCCATGTCACCGGGCCACAACTGTTCGCGATTGGTTTGAGGAACATTCTGGACAATTCCAACGAATGATCTGGCCACCTAGATCGCCCGACATGAATCCCATCGAGCATTTATGGGACATCATCGAGAGGTCTGTTCGTGCCCAAAATCCTGCACCATCAACGCTTTCACAATTATGGACGTCTATCGAGACAGCATGGCTCAATATTTCTGCAGAAGACTTCCAACGACTTGTTGAGTCCATGCCACGTCGAGTTGCTGCACTTCGCCGGGCGAAAGGAGGGCCGACACGATATTAAGAGGTATCCCATGACTTTTGTCACTTCAGTGTATTTGTAAATAAATGTACTGCTACTACCGAATATTTGAAGTCATAATGCGTGAAAACGATATTTAGTTGCTAAATAAATACTGTTGATGAGTTATCTGATAATATGTTAACTACATAATACTTGATGGTTTATACACTTATTTCTACTTGTATGGTACTGATGCTGATAACTGCTATAATTTTAGACTATAATTTTTTTCTGATAAGAGAAAAATGTTATAGGATATGAAGCTATCTGTAATTTCTACCATCATAATTAATCATTTTTCTTGATCCTTAATAATACTGATTAATCATTATGATTACTGATCATAACTAATACTTAAGCTAATTATTTGATATCTTAAGTTATTTATCACCACTAAAAATTATTCTGATAGCCTTTTATTAATAATAATTTTTCTTGCTTTAGATTATTGGCACATAGATTATTTTGAATATCACGGAAAGTAAAAATAATGATTTTCTTATCTAAATTGATAAAAGCCTTTTGAACAAATCCACATATCTCCAAGGTTTCGAATCCTTGGTGAAACTCGAAGGTTAAGGGTGGAAACTATGGTGAGGCTCCTAAGATTCTGAATACACGGTGGGAGTCACAAGATTTAAATTCCAAGTGTAGGAATCTAAGATTCAAACCCACGGTGGTAAATCAGGGTTCAAAACCCATGTTAGGACCCTTTGTTAAATATCTAAGATCCAGAGAGAAGAGGGTGTCATTACCAAGGCAGCCTGTGGGGTTCGGCGAAGGCAACCATGTGCTCTTGAAAGTTGACCCCCACCAGGTCCAGACCTTCGCACATTTCCATGTAATCGTCCAGCCTCGTTCTCGTGGAAGAACCTCCTCCCTCTGCTCGTCGAACTCGTTGGCGGCGTCCAGGTTGGCGAAGGCGAACCCCTTGCTGAAGCGGATCTTGGTGGCGGGTGCTTCTCCAGGTCGATCAGCTGCCAAAAGAAAAGTACTCATTAGTTGCATATTACTGAGAAACTGGAAGGACGAATGCAACATTTGGTCAGTAAATCCAGCTCAAAAAAATAGATAAATAACAATAACAGCAACAAAAAAAAAAATCCACCAGAGCATCTTTCAAAATTATATTTGTAATTATATTGGGATATATAAAAATTGCCCAAAGATTCATACTTCTGCGATAAGTTTTCTCAAAAAAATAAGTATGGCTTCACATCTGGTGCAAAAGGAAAATAAATCTCATTAGATAATATGAAACTGCAGAAGGCATGCAAAAATTAAAATATTTAAGGAAATTAAAATAAAAATATAAATCGTACTCTAGGATTGCGGAAAGGCTTAAAGAGGGATGGCAGATGGGTGCTTGTCTGTTAATGCAATTGAACTGCCCTCATGAGGTTCGTGCTGCAACTATCGGCAGTCTTTGCATAGAAATAGTTATTCCAATTGTGAATAATGCGATACATACAGTTAGTGCAATGGAAATGCATCACAAACTATAAGAGTATATTTCAGTTACCTATCACGCATTCATCCTATACCAATTTCATCGGTCGATTGATTTCCAATTTACAATTGCCAGATCTGATTCTGTCGGATCTTTTCCAAGAACACACCTGAAGGAATTGGTGCATCGAATCCCAGTTACTTACAAAAATAATCATTCGCTCTTCTGTATGCTGTTTTCCTATCAGGGACATAAGGGACTTTTTGGATCAGGTACAATTAGCCACTGTATGGTATGTACATGCATGCCTTGCTTTGAACACCTTACTATGTAAATGCCATTTCATATGCAATTACTGATTTTCTATTAAAGCTCTAATTTTTGTTCACGACAAGTGACGTCAGTCTTTTTCTTTCGCACTCTTTTCGAAAAACTATATACCGTACAGTCCTTTAGGTTAATTTTTTTATGTTCTAAAGGAGATTCTCTCCCTGCACAGTTATGCAGTTTTCCGAACACCTTACATAATACTTATAAGCTTATAAAATAAGTCATCATTAATAGTCGACATCATCAATTTTACTATTCCATTATATAATAGAACTATGTCTTGTCTTGACTATGTAACGGGCTGTCGAGCCAGTTATGATGATGATGATGTCTTTACATCCTTAATACATTTTTAGGTTTAGTTTGGATTGTCGCTCTACGGTCATTTTTTTTGCACACTTTGCGCTAATTAGACCTGGATCTACAAACCGTTGACCCTTAACTATTGATTCCGAACCACTCACAAACGCCCGTGTAACAGACAGGATTTGAACCTGAAGCCTGTGGTAACAAAGACCAGAGCGCTAGCCACTTAGCTATCAGGCCGCCAATACATTTTGAATATATATTGAAACACGATTCTCAACTTGTAAAAATTCTTGTTTGATAAATTGATACGAATATCAAACGACAATCATACTAATATTTCATAAATAACGTATATTTTGATGTTACAAACAAAAAAATAAATATACAATTTTTTTTTCAAGAAAAATTTAAATAGTAGTTTTTAACTGCAGTTATTTCTATAAATTTATTCACTAAGAAATATATTTGTGATAACCATTTAAATTAGTATAAAGTTAAAAAAAAAAATCTTTTACAATAAATAATTCTTTTGAATTTAAAAAATACAAGTTCTTTTTATTGGAAACCGTATCATTTAAACTCACGGTAGATTGAAATAGTGATATGGTTGAAGTTCTAGATCTCTAAGTAATGCGATTTAATAAATTGAGATCACTCATGCATACCCATCATGAAAAAAAAATCATTCAATTTTTCGTAAGAAAATTGATACCAATTGAGCCTCATAATAGATTCTTAAAGTCTTTTTCTTTGATCTTGGAGATTTAAACTTTTCTTCTTGATTGTGTGCAAATATACTTTGGACAGACTTTTAGATTTATTCTCTTTCAAAACCAGCACATATTGCTTTTTATTTAATTGAACAATTTATGAACGAATTTCTTTTTCTCGAAAGTATCTTATGATTGAAATTTAATACATGCATGTTTAACCGTACCAGCTATAAAAACTTTATTTATTTTGCTGAACTTCCGGACAAAAGGCTGTCTCTTTAATAATAAAATTGAATTTATTTTATTTTTCGAATAAAAAAAAATTTATTTGTTGAAAATTGTTCTTATTTAACCTATTGAGTGAAATGAAATGTATATCATTTACGCACCTTTATTTTCACTTTAATTTGCTCTAAATATGGTTGGAATCACAGAAAATAACTATACTAATTTTTTCATGTAGAAAGGGACTAACTCCTTGAACGAAACCCGCAAATCTGTAAGGTTCAAATTCCTTGGTGTGGTCCTAAGTGTTCAAAACCTATGATAAGGACTTAAGATTCAGGAGCACTGGCGTTGATTTCAAAATTAACAACCTATGTCTGGACTCCAAATTTCAATGCCAAATAGTGAAACCCAATGTTTCAAAATATATGTGGGGATAACTGCTAATTACAAACTTCTGATCTACAAAGATCTCATGATCTTTTACCATAGAAAGTGACTAATGCCTTGAACTAAACTCACGAATCTGAAAGGTTCAAATCCTATGGTGTGATTCTACATGTTCAAAACCTATGGTAGGGCCTTCAAGGTTCAGGACTACTTGTAGGGATTCCAATATTTACAACCTATGTTGGGATCCTACATTTCAAAACTCATAGGGAAACCCAATCGTTCAAAATCTATGGGGAAAGGAAGGGGTGGAAATTGCTGGATACAAACTCATGATCCACAAAGAGAGGACCTAAAAGCCGATCCACTGAAATGCCGAGAAAAATTTCTCTGGTGAGAATTCTCACAGTGTTTCTTCTAGCCTGACCATCGATTGGGTTGACATAATTTGGTGGTTAACGGAGAAATAAATCTATCAAGCTGTGAGTTTTCTTTTTTCTTTTATCCTTTTGAATATCAAACTAGCTACAGTTTTTAGACATCTTCACAACATGCCATCTTCATTCATGGTTTCTAATTGTTACCTTTTGTTAACAACTAGAATTGCTGTTTGTATGTTTGGCGTTTTTAGCATCATTAAGAACAGAGAATCAAGTTATTCGGGGAGTAGCTGGAAAACAAACCCAAAACTCCTAACACTTTAAGGAAATATGGTTGCAAAAAGTTTTTTGACCGAAAACGGTTTTCACTGAAGGGATCCTTTGAATAGTGTATCTGGAAACCATTGAGGCCACTATATGATTTAACTAAAACATTATTCATAGATTCCAATATTTTTTTTACTTTTCTCTTCTTTTTTTTAGTCTCAGAGCTGATGAATATAACTATAATGCGATTCAGTCCAAGTTCGATTTTCGATAGTAACGCATTACTTTTATTTTACTTTCCTTTTTAGACTTCATACTCCCCCATATCCAGGGTTAAGTAGGCAAGGGCGGAAAAATATAATAAAGAATGTAAACAACAGAATTAAAGGGGCACAATGAATTAAAAGAAGAAAAATATCTGTGCTCTGGTATTAAGTAAATAACACAAGCATAAGTGAAATGAAAACTAATATGATACAGAAGGAATAAACAATGAAAATAATCCTAATGGGGCCCTGATGGTCGAGGGAGTCAAGAGCTATGGTTCTCGCAGTCACAGGTTTTGGGTTCGAGTCCCAGCGGTCCCATGGATGCTTGTAGGGGTTCGGAATCCAAATCCACATTAAACCGTAGGTTCCGGCCTAATAAGACTATTGGGCGTAGGGTTGACAACCCTGCCCCATAATAAAACAACTTCTGTCTCGAAATCGGCCAATTGGCAGACGGCCTTGGCCCACCACGTGGTTGTTGCGGCAATGAAGAATAATAAGCATAATATGTAAAACATGGTATGGAATGTTATACAGAATGTTATGACAACTTTGTCTACAAACTATAAAATAACAAAATGTTATTATGTGAAGTGAAAAAATGGACTCAGACAATTCAATTAATATTTGATGCCTACTGGTTTCTTGGGGTGATTAATTGTTAATTTTCTTCTATAAAAAGTATATTAAATTGATGATTTTAAATCCAATACATTATTTGTATGTTACATTTCTGTACAGTTGAATATAGAAATGCTAAGAAGGGATTTTAATTTGATTTTTAATCTATGATTCTGTAAGAGGACAAGTTATTACACAAAAAGAAATGTCTCTCCAGTGTCTCTACAGAAGCAGAAGTCATCTTTAGAGAGATTGAATCTTTTTTGAGGTATGTTGTGAATGGACCATAACCACTTGTAAACATAATTTCTTCTGTAGAAAGATTTCTATGATTTTTTTGAGATTTAAGATATAATTTCGAAATATTTTCATCTTGTGTTGCTATCTACTCTGCGGAGCTTAATGCTAGTTGTTTGAAAAAGTGCCTGCAGACATAACAAGAGGTTAGGTTTGTTAGGTTATGTTAGGTTTAGAGGTTATGTTAGGTTTACATTAAAGAATCTAATTGATATGCCATGATTCTGTAAGAGAACAAGTTGCTACATGGAGGAATGGCTCTCCCGTGTATCCACAGGAGCAGAAATTATCCTTTAAAAGACTGAATCTTTTGAAGTGAATGGACCACAACCACTTGTAAACTTAATTTTCTCTAGAATAAATCCTATGAATTCTTAGAATTTTAGTTATAATTTCAAAATTTTTCGTCTTGTACTGCTATATTTTTTATCTGTTGACAATCTTCTGATAAACAAATATTTTAGCTATTTTTGCGAAATAAAAGTTTGATAAAGTAAAAAAATGAAGAGCATATAAAATATATATAGATACAGTTTCTTCTTTAAAGGCTCTTTGTTATACATTTACTGCTTTGTAAAGCAAGCAAATTCATAGATGCCTGGCATCTATTTGAATTTCTTAGGGAGAGTTTTCTCAGGATTCCTCACTTGTGCTTTAATAAGGACCAGTTATCCCAAAACGTACTTCTGCAAGACATTACAACTCTCTTCTTGGAAGAACAACATTGGTACCCTCTAAATAAAAGTTGCCAAATATCAACTAGTTTCAAGAGTTCTGAGAAAGTAAAAAATGTAAGTGCTACCACTCTTCGTATTTAGGAAATTTTAGAATACTATCAAGTCAAGTTTTTTGTTTGATCAATTTTAATTTTAATGATGATGTTTTTATGCGTTCTTAATATTTTGGTAGTGTGTAATTCTGAATTAATTGGTGTATTACTCTTTGGCGAATGGCCTCATTTAAATGGATTGAGTTCCAATTTTTACCATATGAAATAACAAGAATACTATCACCAATCTAATTAAAACACTGTATGAAATCTATTTATTGAATTACAAATTTTGTTGATTTAGGGACAGAGTAATTTATTTTGTGTTATAAGTAATATAAATGAAGTTTACGACAAAATAAATAAAAATACTTGCGCATATAACTATAGCAATTAAAATTAAACATCTTCATTTTACAACGAAGAAATATTTGGTAAATTAGGGAAAGAAAAAAATGTGCACCCAGAGTTAATTTTAAATTAGACACAAATTAGTCTTTTCTATTCATTAATTTGAGAAATTTTACAGAAACTAGTTTATTTTATACATGCGCTTTAGTTAATGCAGTATTCTAAGAAAAAAGAAAATGTTCCTTTAAATCAATTACTAGTTACATCGATGTTTTTTTCTTGATTAATAAGAGACTTCTCATTTTCTATGAAATTTAGCCCTTTCGAAAATTTTTGAAGATTATTTAAAACGGTCCTTTGGTTTAGCTCGAAAATCTTTAGTATCCTGCAGTGTTTCAAAATTAGATTTTCTACAGGTTAATATATCTTTTAATAAACTACTATTTCATAGTAGATAATTAATTACTTAATGCTATCTTAAAATAGATACTTTTAAAAAATGCATTTATGCATCTTAATGTTTACAAATTATATATATATATATATATATATATAATTATATATATTATATATATACATAATTATATATATTATATATATACATAATTATATATATATATATATAAATATATCTTTCATTACAACCACTTGGTTTGTGGTTATTCATTATTGACATGATGGAATGGTATCATATGCACTGCTGTTACCTAGAGTTAGGGAACTAGAGTTAATGGCTACATTATACTCAAAGTACTTTGCTGGAGGTTTTACTGAAGTAAACTGACTTACATTTAAGTTGCACATGGGAAAATATTCATGAAGGCAGCAAAGCATGTTGCCAAGTACAAATCCAGAAGAGGCAGTCGTGCTCATGTCTTGGAGGGCTCTCGACCAAGTGGAATAAGAAACAACAGGTAGTCATAACAAAACGGCACCAATTGTACCCTTCTTACCGTAATCTTCTTCCTTCGAAGCGATTATCGAGGTAAGAAAACATTTTTTACGCCATATAAATTGTAAATTGATTTAAAAATTGAATCTCTTAAATTTTTTTCCAGATAAGTCCATATATTGTTTTAACATGTTGTAGACTCAAGTCTGTCCATTACACGCATACACACCTTTGTTCATTGACTTATTATTTTATTTATTATTTATTGCTTATTATTACCTCTTTTCTACTGAGTACGATTGAGAAATAGTTCAAGAGTTGAAGCAGATCGTCTTTATTAAATCAAGCCAAACCAGAAAAAAATATTTTCAAAGATTCTTTAAAAATGTAATTAGGGCATCTATTCCAACATATTCAATTGCTTGCGGACCAAGAAACTGTTGAATTATTTACCTATAAACATTGCAAATTTGAGATATTTATAAACACAAACTATTAAAATTAAAAAAAAAAAAAAAAACGACGCAGTGACATCAACTGTAATTATTAAAAAAGGAGATTTTTTAAAAGTTGCTTATAAATTAACTGTAAAGCAAATACCATCCTAATTAAGTTGGTCTTTAGGGTTTATTCACTGACATTTATGTACATGAAATCCCGAGACATCAGCATTTTATGCGACTTTTGGGACTGCCCTATACATTAATCTGCACATTGCGCAGAAAATTGTAAAGTTTATTGCCAAGAAATAAATTTCAAGCAATGGAGGTCCATTATTAGCTTAAAATTAATCGAACTGTACTAAACACAAATTTCACGATGCAAACAATTTCCTGCATCAAATAATTATGACCCAGCTAATCCCAAGTGGGGCTCTTTCCACCAAAGTGAAATGCATCCCCCAAGTAAATTGTTTTCATCGACGAATTCATACAGTCTGTGTGCATTCGTGTAGATTTATCGTCACCCATGTGGGGTAATGAATAAGTTTTATTCTGGCAGAGCAGAAATAATAGACCCTTATCGGAATTTCAATCTGAGTAAGTGCTCTTTTCGATCGATCCATTGTTAACTCCGCCAAGAAAATCTTTGTATGGATCTCTATACAAAGATTAATAATTTAACAGATCAATCTTGGCTTTCGGATGTCTGGATTCGTGCAGATTTTAATTTAGAGAGTGGATTCTAGTAATGCGCTTTGTAAATATTGGCAATGATTGTGATTAGAATAATTAGATACCATAAATAAAATAATAGCTTTTAAGAGCCCTTAAGAAAACATTTTACTCCCCGTAAATTCTAAATTGATTTCAAAAAATTGTACCTCTTAAATTTTTTCTCTTCAGTCCATATATTGTTTGAACATTTTGTAGATTCAAGTCTGTCTATTGCTCACACACATACACAGATCCACACCTTTTACCGACTTTTTATTTTCTTTATTTATTAGAGAGTTTTTGCATAACGTTTTTATCGTCCGATATTTTTCTTCCTAGCGCGCAAACTCATAGGAATAGCTCAGTAGTGCAGTATAACAGATACGCATGCGCAATAGGTACAATATTTCCTATGAGTATGCGCGCTAGGAAGAAAAAATATCTGACGATAAAAAACGTTATACAAAAACTCTCTATTATTTTTGACAGCACCCTATTTTCTACTGAGAACGATTGAGAAATAGTTTAAGCGTCGAAGCAGATCATTTTTTTATTAAATCAAGTCAAACCAGAAAAATATTTTGCAAAGACTCTTTAAAACTGTAATTATGGCATCTGTTTCAACATATTCAACTGCTTGTGGACCAAGAAACTGTTGAATTATTTACCCATAAACATTGCAAATTTGAGACATTTATAACCACAATCTACTAAAATTAAAAAAAAAAAACATTGTGACCGCAATCAATATAATTATTGAAAAAATAATCAAGAAAAAGAAATACTTTTAAAAAAAGTTGATTATAAGGAATAGTTGAACAGGAATAACCATCCTAATTAAGTTGGTCTTTAGGTTTATTCACTGACATTTAGGTACATGAAATCCCGAGACATCAGCTTTTATGCGACTTTTTGGGACTGCCCCATACATTAATCTGCACATTGCGCAGAAAATTGCAAAGTTTATTGCCAAGAAATAAATTTCAAAGCAATGGAGGTCCATTATTAGCTTAAAATTAATCGAACTGTACTAAACACAAATTTCACGATGCAAACAATTTCCTGCATCAAATAATTATGACCCAGCTAATCCCAAGTGGGGCATCTTTCCACCAAAGTGAAATGCATCCCCCCAAGTAAATTGTTTTCATCGACGAATTCATACAGTCTGTGTGCATTCGTGTAGATTTATCGTCACCCATGTGGGGGTAATGAATAAGTTTTATTCTGCCAGAGCAGAAATAATAGACCCTTATCGGAATTTCAATCTGAGTAAGTGCTCTTTTCGATCGACCCATTGTTAACTCCGCCAAGAAAATCTTTGTATGGATCTCTATACAAAGATTAATAATTTAACAGATCAATCTTGGCTTTTGGATCCTCGGTTTCATGTAGATTTTT
This sequence comes from Caerostris extrusa, assembly GCA_021605095.1. NCBI lineage: Eukaryota > Metazoa > Arthropoda > Arachnida > Araneae > Araneidae > Caerostris > Caerostris extrusa. The sequence continues at coordinate 139,002 of BPLR01005680.1, read as the reverse complement.
AATTTAGAGTGTAGATTCTAGTGTGCTTTGTAAATATTGTCAATGAGATACCATAATAAAAGTAATAAATAGAGTAATTAGATACCATAAATAAAATAATAGCTTAATGTGCGTTTGGTCACATGCCCTTGCTGTGCAGGGTAAGAATCTAGTCACCATTTTAAAATTAGTTTGGAAGCAGTTCAGAAAGAAAGTATTTTAATAGATTCAAATAATAATATTTTTATTAATATATAATAATAAAAAATATTATTTTGTAAAGTTATCTTCATATTTAAAAAACATAATTAATGACAGCCACTGCTAATTAAGTCCCATAGGGTTCCCGTTAAAAAGGCTCCACTGTAGCTCATGCATGTCGTTAAAGGCGACTTAAATGGTTACCCGGTACCCGAGGGTATAATCGGGTTTGGTAAAGTCAGACTTTTCCCTTTGGAGGCCCCATGTTTTTGTGCCGTACTGTCAAGGACAAAAGAAGCTGCAATTTTTTTTACCCTGTATCATGACTCATCGGTTTACATAAGAGTTCATGGACTTGGTCTAGATTATTACTATCGATCAAGTGCGATAAAAAACAACAATAAACAATGTTAATTAAAAAATTTTGTTTGCTCCATGAAATTTCTTCTATCAAAATTAAAACTAAAGATTTCTGAAATTCTTAAAATAAATTTTTGAAGATTAGCAATGATGGTGAAGAATACAGTGGTGACGCATATAATATTTTCCATAAATCACTATAGAGCCTGATTGCCGGTGCCACAGGTTTCGCGTTTGAGTCAAGACGGTATCATGGGTATTTGTAGTTGTTCGGAATTCACTTTAAATTGTAAGTGCCGATCCAATATGACTGTAGAATTTTGGGCGTAGGGCTGACAACCCTATCCCTAAAAAGAAAAACATCTCCTGGCAATTTATGTCTACCATAAACATATCTTCCACTAGGCAGATGACCTTGGCCCACCATGGGTCTATTGTGCAATGAAAAGAAGAAGAAAAAGTATGCAGCAGATAATTCTTGAACAAATAGCTTCAAAATTTGAATTTTACAATCAAATATTGTTTCTTTCAATTACTATTTGACTATTACTATTAAGTGTTGGGCGAAGGGCTGACAACCCTACCCCGCAAAAAGTAAGCATCTTCTGTCTCTAAGTCTACCAATAGACAGACGGCCTTGGTCTACCATAGGGCTGGCAAGCCTATGAAGACGATGAAGTATAAATCTCTGTTTAAATAAAAATGCTTTTCTCAGCAGTTTTTACTTTTTAAATTTATAAACTAACTTTGTTTTGTTTTTGTACAAATTTTTCTTTTGTATAAAATGGATTATTTTAAGTATTTTATAATGTGAGAGTTAAAATTTATAATTCATAAATGATTATGATTTAGATGAAATAATTCATAATATTGGGATTAGCAGAAATTCATATTATAATATTGGGATTAGGAGAAATTCATATTAGAATATGAGGTTTAAGAGGTATTAGGAGGAATTCATATCAATCACAAAACTGTCTAATATTTGAAATTAATTCATAACTAAGTGTAATCCATTTGAAATATATTTTAACCAAATGTTACTCAAATAAAATTTATTGTTTGTTAAAATCAATATAAAACACTTATCATATTAAAATACATATATGCCTGCCCATTGATAATTTAATAGAGAATGAATTATTTGTAGATACTGAAATGAATGAATAAATCATAATAAAATGCCTCATAATGTCATCTTTTAAAAGTCTTAAAACCACCAAATTTCAAAAGGTCCGCTTTAGGGTCTTTGAAGTTTTCTCATTTTACATCAAAAGCTTTAGAAATTCCATCTGAATTCAATTTTTGAAGCTTCTTTATTAGAATGGTGAATATAAAAGCCGGCATAATGATCTTTGAATGAAACTCTAATGCTGAATTAAACATTTTTTTTTCTCATTCGAATTTCAGTACTTTAAATTGGAAGGCAACATGCATTCATTCTTTTTAACAAGCTTTTAAATTATACTTATTCAAATATTTTACTTTCAAATGAGCTTTAGGTGATTTTCAAAGGAATGCATAACTATTCTTTTGTAACAGATGTACATAAATAGAATTAAAATTTTCTGTAGTAGTATGTATTTATAATAATATAATACCAACTGCTGGCTTTATATAATACCAACTGCTGGCTTTATATTGCAGATATTATGAAAATATAGTCAACTGCTTCAGAAAAGTATATTAGATGGCAATTTTTTTCAGTTAAAGAGAATATAGTCAAATGTATAAAAACACCTGAATAGTATAAAAAATAATCTCTTTAGATTAAGAATATGCAAAACAATATTTTTTCAGTTAAAAATAGAATTTTTTAATTTGAAACATAAATGTATTTTAAATGTATACTAATATTATTTTTCATACACTGAATACTCACGTATAAAAAACGAAGTTACTCTCTTAGTAAGATTACTTAGCCAAAGTAAGAATTGTTTTCAAATTAAATAGATTATTTCAGTTTCTGTGAATAAAAAGTGACTAAATAAATATATTTTTAATTTGAAACATTTTAAATGTATTTTATGGTCAAAAAATCCATAATGAGTTATTACTAGATTTCTTATTTTTGAAATACACTGGTGATTGAAAATCAGTGGTAATCTGTCTCACCAGATCTACTAAAGTTTAGAGGAACGAAATGTAGACAAAGCATTTGTCAAGGTAACATATTTATTTGATTCAAGTCTGTAGCCAGATGCACTGTAGTGTTCACATCAAACCTCAAATGAGCTCCATCTGTATGGTGTCAGCTATCTTTGGAAATATCTGCTGTTTTTAAGATGAGTGCCATTTCAAATATGTTGGTTAAATGATGCCAGATAACGCACATTGAGTTCGAAACTCTGTAGTCTCTGTAATTTTGAATGCAAACATATTTCAAACGTTTTCCAACAGGATACGTATAATACATTTGTGTCACACAGATGCCATATGCCATTTTGGAATATTATTGAGTTGAAGTTATCAAGCTTCTGTTAACATTAATAGAATGGTCAATCAAATCAACAACTATTAATGTGAATTTGCATACTTCAACTTTAATAAACAAAATAACTCAAAAAATTTATTTGATTTTCTTTGCAATATATTGAAAAAGTACAGAATTTATAGACCTGTGGATTTTTTTCAAAATATTGAGATTCTAACGTCTTGAAATGAGAAAATTTTGTATGATATGTTTATTGATTCCCACCATTAAAATAGAAAATTTAGTTTTTGTTCAGAGCAAGAAAAATTTACTAGTTTAATTTGTAGTAATACTAATATATAATTTATTTTTATATCTGAATTATTTCTATAATTTATAATTCTTTTGTATGTAATTTTCTATTCAAATCATATAAAATGTAGGGTTTTCTGAATACTAATAAAATTGGAAGGAAATTTCCAAATCGATTTTACCATTTTCATAAAAATATCATCTCCAGAAAAACACACACACCCTCATAAATTTCTCTGATTTATGGCTATAACGACGAGGCAGTTTTTCAGTCAATGATATTAATCTCTGCCTGAAAGTCCTAGATTTTTATCGAAAATTGCTTTTTAAGAGGAAATGAGGCTAAAAGCGATTCAGAAAAAGGACATCTATTATTCTTTTTAGATATATTGTGCAAACTACCACTCATTTTATAGGATTTAACTATAGGTTAAGGATATAAATTGACTAATTAATAATTTAACAGTTTTCTTTTATTTCATAGAATAATTTTTGTAATTGTTTAAATGTATCACTTTTAAATGACAAGCTATTATTTTGTATGAAGACCTGGTAGTAATTTATGTCATTTAATGAAAAATATTGAAAGGTAGGTAAAAGGTAATTTTAAAAGGTTATGTTTTCACTGAAAAATCAAATGGTATGCTACACGACCTATTTCATTAGTCTTTTAAAATAAGTTGAAGATAACCTCTTTCCTTGAAAAAACCTCATTTAATTGGCAGAATTAACAATTTAAAAAAAAGCGAAAACTATGTTGTACCGCAAAAATAATTGGTCTCAAATGGATTTTCTTTGTAAGTTTTAAGATCGCTTATATAATGTACTTACACAAATTTCAAAATAGATATCACTGCTATTATGGAATCTATAATTCCCGAAAACACTAGTAGAGAAAGCAGGAGCCATCTAGGGAAGGCATAGTATCGGCATGCATTTTATATGCTCTTCATTTACAAATCTAATTATGGGATATAATCGAAATCCTTGTTAAAAAACTGAAATCTATATCCTAAAACTGTCTGCTATCATTAACAAGCTGTATTTGACTAAATCTCAAGAGTGGATAGCGAATATTTTTCCATTTCTATATAAAGCCTTTGTTTTCAAAGAACCAACAAGAACAACATGACACATAACCTAACAACTCAACCATTACCTCTGCGAAGTACATGTGACCTTTGGCAAATACCCGCCCCCTAATCATGAACTGCTCTGTCGGAAAAAAAAAGACGAACTGTTTATATTGTTAGTGAATACATCCTCGGGGAAATTGGATCCTAACAAATCTGGATTTCATCGTGTAAAACATGGTTGGAAACTCATCTTCTTATTTTTCACCTCATCTTTTTTTCCCATATGTCTTTTTTTTTATATTATTATTTTCCTAAATAATTCCTATATTTTTTTGTTGTAATTTTTGGCCTTCAATTTTAATTATATAATTTGAGAATTATAATATTTTCTTTGTTGTGCTTACTAAATTAACTCTTTTTAATAAAGCCTTATTTTCAATTTTATTTCTTTAATATCATTGGAACTTTAAATTCTTTTAATTTAAACGGAAAAAAAAAAAAAATCAAATTTCTTTGACAGAAAATGAGAAAGATGTTGTCCTTAAACCTTTCGAAGAATGATTTCAAAAATAGAAGTAGCAATTTTTTTCTAAAAACATTGTTTTCAACACATTGAGTGTTCAAATTCAGGGAAAATAAAAAAAATGTTTTAAGTTAACCAAAAAGAGTTCTTGAGCTAAAAGCTCTAATAATAAAATGGTCATATTAAATTTCCATTTCAATCCAATTCTTATATGGCTACCAAGGAAAACTTTCCTTCTCTAAAAACATCTGTTCAACTTTAACCAGCACAGAACAGACCTAAAAGTTTCGAGATTGTTGCCCGATTCTTAGGTTTGAGAATCGCATATCTGATTAAAACGATTCTCAAAGTTGAAATCAATTCTAGGCTAAACAAAATATGCATTCGAAAATTTAAAAACTTGAATAACAATAATGCAGTGTATTTAACCAAATAACAATAATTTATTAAAGTCTCTTTATTCTCAATAATTCTAAAAAGCCCCTACAACTTTTCCAATGTATCCTCATTAGGAAACTTCCTATCGATGTTCCTAATGATATCTTAAAAAATCCGGAAAGTACAGTGACTAAAAAGGAACGGACTGAATCGAAAATTCGATTTCCTTTAAAGAAATTTGACCAAGTCAAACATTTAGTATTTGAAGAATTCGATCCTAGTTGGGAATGCACATTCTTAATATAATTAAAATTAAATTTCAATACGACAACAAACCATTTTCTGTGATTTCTGCTTATTCATCTGTACAACTGGCATTGAAGAAGTTCTACAAGAAATGTAATAATTTATTACAGCCTTCAAAGTCGAAACATTTTTAATAGAAGCTGATAACATCCACGCTTTTTAAGATAAGGCTATCATAACAGAGAGAAACAAGTAATCGACTTCTTAGCACAGTATAGGCTTTTTCTTCTTATTACAAAAACGTGGAGCCTATTCTCTATGATAACAATAAAGACGGAAGGTCCCGATCTCACAATTGTCTCAGATGCAGAATTTGCCAGAATATGTGAATGGAATAAGCTTGTAGAGGACACTATGTGTTATCACAAATTTCTGACAACTCACATTTTTCTACAGGCAAAAATCACATATATCTAGGCTTTGAAACAGTTTATGATGGACATTACAAATCTGATAAACACTTCATTCTCATAGTTGCTAAAATATGCAAACAAATTTTGAACTCTAGCAACAAATAAGAACTATATGTAGCGACCGAAATACTACAAGGCAAATTTTTAACTCCTGCTGATGTTCATATAGCACAGAAAATGTATCCGTCACACCTAAAATTACTTGGTGGAATAAGGAACTAGCAGTAAAGAAAAAAAAAAATAAAGTTTATTCTGAAAACGATTACAAATAAAGTGAAGGGGAGGACAGAACCAACAATCAGATTATTTACTCTAAGAAATGAGCACATTACGAGCAACAAATTCTTATCTCAAGAGAACCACGTGAAAAAAATTCTGTCCACAAAATTGTTCTTCTTATGGGACTCTCTTTGAAGAAACTTGAAGAAGAAAAATTCCACCAGTAATGTTGTTTAAAGAAACTGGTGATCAACTTGAATAAGAAATCAAAGATATAGCAATGAAATGTTCAAAAAAAAAACTTTTACCCACAAGAAAACCCCTCACTAGAAAAGCAAATAACAAATAAAAAGGAAATATTTTAAGGAAAACCATTTTACATACTCTGAACTACAACGGTTAACTCAAAAATTAACCAAAGGAAAAGCTCCTAGTTACGCTGGTATTGTTTATTGTTTATAAATTGTCTGCAAACATTTTCAATCAGTACAATAAACGCCTCTTTCTATATTCCTTTACCCAAAGTCTTGAAATAAGATTCATTGTATTATTTTACATAAAGGTAAAGATTTTTCCAATATTAATTCCGTTCGACCATTTTCTCTATTTCCTACAATAGGAAAAAATTTCGAAAAACTGTTATTTCAAAGGCTAAATTACAGACTTGTTCCGACCAACAAAAGCCATTCATCACATGAGGATTTAGAGACGGAAAATCAATTGATCCTGCACTAGACAAATTAATGGATTTTTAAATAATTCTCAGTATGAAGGCAAATACCTCGTTCTTATCTCAATTGATATAAAAGGAACCTTTGACCTTAAATATACATAAATTAAAAATAGATTGTCTTTATTAACTGAAAAAATAATATTACAAAAACTCTGCCTAATGTTTTAAGCAATAGAAATCTAGCAATTTAGACCAATGTAGAACCAGTCTTATACCAATAATCTTAGGGCTATCTACGGGGATCTTGCAGTGGCCCAGTTTTTTGAAACCTAATAGCTGATGAAATATTAAATTTTCCCTGGCCAGTAGATAGTTATTTACAAGCATTTACTGGTGACTTCACATTCTTTATTTCAAGAAAAACAAGAGAAGGTCTCAAAGGACTTTTGTCTACAGATCTGAATAAATTCAAAATATGGACAGTAAAACATCTTAACGTTTTACTTGAGAAGTCAAACTACATTCTATTCGGTAAATTACAAACTAATCCAAAGATTCACTGAAATGATAAACTAATATGAATTAAGAAGACCCTAGAATACTTAGGCATCCTTTTAGATGAAAAACTTAATTCGATTGCGTATCTTAAAGAACAATCAACCAATGCAATGGAAAAGCTTAATCGTCTCTATAAAATTGTTGGCAACAAGTGAAGACACAAAAAAAGTACTTTACAAATAGTTATTGAGCATATGCTTTCATAAGGCACAACAATATAGCGACCAATCTTAACAGCCAGGCAAACAAGAATAATTATCACAATTTAAAGATCTTTTTCAATTTTTATTACCGAAACTTATCACACAGCTCGAGCCTTGCAAACTATTTTTAAATCTCTTCAATAAATTCCTCTTTCTCTGCTCCTTTTCCAAAAGTCTTAAAATAGAATTCATTGTATCTTTTCACAAAAAGGGTAGCCTTTTTGTAGTATTAATTCCTTTTGACTAATTTCTGTACTTCCTACATTAGTAAAAATTTTGAAAAACTGTTACTTCAATAACACCTTTATTGTATTACCACAATTAAATATGAAGCGAGTTTCATACAAATCACTAAAAGTTGAAAATTATTATCAATACATGACACTAACTTTAATCCAAATGACTACGAGCAAAAACAAAAGATTTCAAGGTACATTCAGTAAATTTTGACAAAGATTTTAAATATCTAAACTACATGTATCCTAACCACTTCAACTATAATTCTACTACTAATATTATCATAGGTGGATATAAATATAAAAGTATGAATTTTTTCTATTTCAAATATCACAAATTAATTCACGAATGGAAGGGCAAACTTTCCGAAAACAACTCTATTTTCCAAGATGAACTTCTTGATATTAAAAAAGGCTTAGAGTATTCGGAAACACTAAATACTGCAGTATCATTTTGGACAGACAGCCAATCAAGTCTGTCTGCCCTCCTTAATCCTAAAACCCTTCATGTAATATCCAGAAAGATCTAGCAAAAACTCTTAAGCGATGAATCCATCCAATTATTTTGGATAAAAGCACACGCAAGCTTTTTTGGCAATGACTAACGCAGATAACGTGTCTGAAGCAAGTGTTTAAATGCGAACTTAATTTGTCTTCCATATCCATTTTTACTTCTTAAATATAAGTTAAATAATTGTATTTCAGAGGATTGGTAACGATATCGGAATCAAAGCAACACAAGACGAAAAATTTTCGAAATCATTTCTAAAGTTTCTAAAAACTTCAAATTTTATTTAGAGAAGAAATTTTGCTTACAAGGGGTCATGATCCATTCCCAACATACCTCAAAATATTCAATCTCTCTGAAGATAACTTCTGCTCCGATGGAGGAACTGCAGAACCCTTCCACTTTGAACTTCTTGTCCTCTTATAGAATAATGACATCTTAAATTCTTTTTTTCTAAACCTTTTTACATTCACTGGCACTTAAATGTAATTTATAATCCACAGATCAGATGGAAAACATTAAATTAATGAACTTTATAGAAGAAAGGAAAACTGGATCATCTCAGAAGTTCATCATTTTAAATACAAATTGAATTATCTGCGGCCATATTATCGATTCTCTAACAAAAATATTTCATTCTTCACTGAATTAAAGCAACCATATTGTATTTTTTATATCCATGGCATTACCATTTTCAGGTTTATCACCATTATTTATTCTGCATTGCATAAATTCTAGTATCACTTATGCGTATGTAGTCGTTTACAAATTATTATGTTGGTTTCACACAGTTATTGTTATGTTTGTTACCATAGAGTATTTTTTTTAATTACCACTGTATTATAATTCACGTACTTCTTATTACTTATGTGTACTTCTGTAATTATAAGCTTTTCTTTTTAAATTTTTTTTCATCTCCATCCAAGAACTACATAGACCTTGCTACATAGAGTGAGGTATGGGTAAAATAAAAGTTAGAAAGTGAGTAGTGCCTAATGATACAGGAACTACAAATAATGTATTCTTATAAATTTTTATACGTGTTTTGACATGTATTATGCACTGTTACAATGTGCTACAATGTATAGACGTGCTATATATTCTACATTAAAACATTTGAAACAAATTTTTTCGTCCATATGTCAGTCATTTTGCAATTAAATACAGTGCTTTTAACTACAATAATCTGAAAACCGAATGCAAATATTGGCGTTTAGTTACCAATCGACGGACGTTGGCTAATCATCCCTGCAAGTGATTTTCACCAGTTCTTGTCACGCATTCATCAGACGGGAGCCATGACAACGCTCCATCACCACGATAATGGGATACTGCATATTCCGTTTGCCATCAGATAGGGGGTTAGGATGAGCATGCTTGTAACATGAGCGGAATCTGGTCGGCTGGTTTCAACCGAAGGCTATGCATTTTAGATGTACATAGTTTATCGTGCTGTCATTCTGAGTATTCGATCACCAGTGAGTATTATGAGATAGTGGATCGTTATTCAACAGGCAATATTTAAGCAGTGCGTTGTTGAGATAGCGGAGTTAATTCCTGTCATGTCTTGGTATCGAATAATTTGACAGGCATTTTGAGTCTCTCATTCATAAGGTGATATATTTAACATTTTTGAGGTCAAGATGCTCAAAGAGTTCCAGTGAAAATACGTATTTTATCATTAAAACTGTAATAAAATGATATTTTATGTTCAAAATTTTTTTTCAAAAAAGATTATTTGCTCGGGATTGCATAAAATTTATAGTATGCAGAGAAGAAAAGTGTATGAGCCCAGTCACTTTCATCGACTTATTTTTGCTATATCCTTTTGATAGCTGTATTTATTATTTTACACCTTGTCACTTTTGGTAGTAAAAACCCTCAAACTTAGTTTCATAAAAACTTAACTGAACAATTATATCATAACCTCTTATAAGTCTGAGAGTTTTTTAAAAATTAATTGCTGACAAATATCTCACTGTAAATATTAGAAACTACAAAAATTTCTCTGTTTTTGGACTTTTTCTACCTGGTCACCTGGTTTTGGACACCTCTTCACCTATGGTAGTAATCACCCTCACACTTAGTCTTATAAAACAACTGAACAATTATATCATAACCTCTTATAAGTCTCAGAGTTTTTCGAATTAATTGCTGACAAAATATCTCATTGTATAGTAAATATTAGAAACTACAAAAACTGTTTTTGGATTTTTATCTTTAACAATGTATTAATTACAATGCAGTGACTCAAATTGGTGTATTTATAACAAGAGTAGAGAATTTTTAAAGAAAAAAATCAATAAGATATCTGCTCTGATTTTATTTTATTAACAGTTTGATTATAATGGGAAATTAAATTAATTTACAACTAATAATTGATATAAGAAGAAAAAGAGAAGTATTATCTTTTGCTCCTTTAACTCATACAAAATTACTCATATCCCTTTATTACTCATCCTTCTTCTGCGGAATTCTTTCAACTTGGTGCATTCTCTTTACATAAGTTTAAAGCATGCATTTAAGCTTAAATGTATTTAATCTCATTGCCTTTAATTATCTGCTGCTCCATTGTGATGTTAAGATGGCATTGTATGAATTGCGATGAGTTCACATTTATTTGCAGCCATTGAGTAAGCCAATACATATGACGAAGGTTTTAAAAATATTGGCAAATAAATAAACACAGTTATTCGACACATTTACTTATTTGTTGTTTATTATACTAATGCATTGAAATTCGACTCGCAGTGAAACTCATATTATCTTTCTTTGAACTAATGCTGGAAGTTTGTTTGGTAAAAGCATGTATCTAAGCTTAAATGCATTTAAACTCTTGGTTTACATTGTCGGTTACTCCACTGTGATGTTAAGATGGAATTTCATGAAATACGATGAATTATTTTTAACTTCATTTACAGGCACTTTGATCAAGCCAATGCAATGACGAAGGTCTCAATATATTAGCAAGTAAATGAACATTGTTATCGACAAGTTCACTTTATTTGTTGTTTGTTATACTAATACAACGAAACTACTCATGCAGTGAAACTCATATTTTATTTCACTTTTGAACAAATGCTGGAATTTTGTTCGGTAAAAGCATGTATCTAAGCTTAAATGCACTCAATCTCTTTCACCTGCATTATCTGTTGCTGCATTGTGATGTTAAGATGGAAGGGCAATGGCAGTAAATGAACAATGTTATTCGACAAGTTACTTATACACAAGTATGACTTGCATTGTCTGTTGCTCCACTATGATGTTAGATGGCATTGCATGAATTACGATGAATTATTTTTAACTTCCTTTGCAGGCACTTTGAGCAAGTCAATGCATATGACGAAGGTCTCAATATATTAGTAAGTAAATGAACGCTGTTATTCGACAAGTATATTTATTTCTTGTTTACTATACTAAGACATCGAATGGATTACCTTCTTGGAGATATCCTGACACCGCAGTTGGTGTAGGCGAAGCTGGCTCCAGATCCGTGCGAGTTGACCCCTCTCGTAGTAGACCTGCGTGGTGGTGTAGGCGTCGCCATTGCGATACCGTGTCACGTGTCTCGTCCTTCGAACGTAATGGTAGCATACGGCCTTCCACCAAATCACGGGCTGGGTCTCCCGCATTTGCTGGATATGCTCGTACACGTACGAGGAGTCCACCTGCACGATGGAACGACATTCATTAGGAACAACGTTAATCTCTAATGTACTTAATTTGAATAATAATAAGAAAATGTACAGAAAAGAGACCACCGTAACAATTAGGGCTAAATTCAATTTTTGTGTGACTTTAGTTGGACTATGACTTTTGAACATTTAAAGTAAAAATAATTGTAATGTACTTTCTCGGTATAAGGACATGGTCAAAAATGTATTGAGAGCCGTGAACTAATAGCTGAGACTCCAATGTTCTGCATTTGTAAAATAAAGTTAGGGCTTGAAATGGATTGTTTGCAGTTACTTTAAAATGCTAGTGATTAATATGCACGACTCGAGCCCTTTTATAACATTTTGTAGTGTTTTTGAATAAAGAATTCATATCAATGACTGTTTAAAGCGATGTCAGAAAGAACTAATCCTTTCGATGAGGTTTCCACCAAAATAAAAAGAAGTTTTGTCATGAAGAAGCTTATTTCCAATTAATTAAATATTTCACTTTTAAAGCTTTGCACGGAAGATTTGAATGAAATTTTAATTAAATACCTAGTGTGCACAATATTATAGGTTTCTCAGTGACTAATTCTGTACTCAAGTTTTACGTCCTTTGATAAATAAATACAACTTAAGTGCTTCATTGAGTCTTAATTTGCATGTAATAATAATAGAGTAATCAATTCCCATACATTGTTAGTTTATATTACACTTTAAAAGATGCATATAAAATCCCCAAGTACATGTCACACAAATTTATTTCATTTACTTCAAATTGAAACACACCGGATTTGCTACGCAAGTTTAAGATGCAAATGTATGATTTTTGATCAATTTGTTTATGTAAGAACATAAATCTAAAAGAGCCACAAATCCCGTAGAAGATAAAGTTGGAAGTGCGCTCAACGATAAAGACATTATTTGAGTGGCAACTTCGGTTTGCTTGTAGTTACAGATAACAAAACGAGCTCGTTTGTTAAAGCTTTTAAGTAAAGCATGTCATGTGATAAATCTTGGAGACGTACCTTGTAGGCGAGCTCCATTCTGGTGGTGCAGTGCCAGCACTCAACCAGGTAGACGAGGTAGAGCATGGCCATGAAGGCGAGGGGTATGAAGATGTATCCTTCCTCGCAGGGGCTGGCCGTCCTGCGTGTGGTGATGGGAAACTGTGGAAGTTGACGACGAGACGCGTGACGCGGGCGCACTGGCACCACGCCAGGGCGACAAGGCACCCCGCGATCAGCAGGGTCAGGGACGAGGCACTTGATGTGGGCGTCGCGGCGGAGGCTCTGCACAGGCTCTGCTTCTGGGGACGTTGCTGCAACAGACAATAACATGATCAGAAATAACATCTGGCAAACAGCAATTATTTGCTTTACCCACACAAAAATAACAATGCACGGCATCGGAATTTATAGACTGAATGTTGATGGTTGGTAATACACCCCAAATATTCATCATAGAATACACGACAACAAACACAAATAATGACGGAGAATATTGAAGAAGGGTTCCTGAACCAACTCCCCCATTGTACTCCTTATAACGACTGAACAAAGAGGATGGCTAAAAGCTCTATACTTCAACCCGGATTATGTTCCAATTTGCTTGTATGTCAAGGTTAGTCGTTGACTGTGACTTAAAAGGGACATCGAAGAGGCAATTACGTTTAAATGAGTTGGATTGGTAAAATTGCAAATTGTTAATGTTGACGAGGAATTAGTTTGAGCAGTTAATTAACAGAGAGCCAAAATGCACCATTTATAGCATAGTCGAGAGAAATGGAAGGCATGAGAACCAAAAAGAGGTTTGCAACCAGCAATATGAGGTTTCAAAAACCTTTCATTTCAGATGGGTGAGGGAGGAGTCAAAAGGTTACAGCTTTTTAAGTGCAGCAATTTTTGCTTATGATATACGTATACATTCACGTATTACATTAATTTTTCACGTATTACATTAATTTACATTCACGTATTTTGAAGCCTAAAAGTTGCATGATATTTAATCAGTGTATGGAGAGTACAGAATAAAATGTTTATAAGTCTTTAATCTAGCTATAAGTCTTTAGTCGGACAAATGATAGAGTATTTATTGTAATGATCTTTAATAAGCAGTTACTCTGGAGGCCTGCACGATTTTGCTTGCCTTATGATCCTTCAATGCAATAATTCTATAATGAATATTAATGTGTTCACTGTGAGCTGCTATTCCTCGATGATAGATCACAAATTCAAAGATTTTGGAACTTGAGAACTTGAGCTTACATATTTATATATATTTTGTAAATTAGCATATTGTTAATGCTGACCAGGAGTGATATTGAGCAATTGATGAACGCAGTGAAAGTAATATGCACCATTTATATCATAGCAGAGGAAAACAGCAGGGACAAGAACCGGAATAAATTAAAAAATATAGAATGTAAATAAATTATATATATAATTTATTTACATTTTATCTAATTTAATTTATTAATTATTTTGCCCCAAAAAAGCTATAGAAAAACAAACAGCTGGTTTAATTAGAGAAATAACCATCACTGTAATTGTGTACAAAGATGGGATAATACAACTCATTCTGAAAGTAAGATTTTTCTTATAAAAAGGATGGTTGTAAAATCGCCATTTTGTCAAAAATTGTACCATTTTTATTTTAAATCAAAATTTTAATGATAAATTAATATAAAATCTCAAATACAATGTTAATAAAATGTTTTTTTATTCACATACCATACAAGCGATTAAAACATTGCATTACCTTTATTTTTTATTTTACGAGAGGTTTTCTACAGTGTTTAATTGCATATTTGTATTTTGTATAAATTAAAGAAAAACTTAATAATTCTTAATTATTTAATATATAGATTTATTAATATTTGATCCTGTTTTAGAAAACTTTGCAATATATTTAATTTTATTATGATTAATTTTCCTTTTTAAAATATTTCATCTAAAATTTTGCAAAATGAAACTAATTATGCACAATTATAAAAAAAAAACGCAATTAAGAAATATTTCTTATAAGAAAAGGAAGAAAAAAAAATGTTTCATTTATTTAAGATTAGAGCAGAAAATAGTTATGTCAGAATATTTAAAATAATATTATAAAAATTTATTTCATTAATCTAGTAAATTAAAAAAAAAACGCAATCTGAAATTACACTGAATAAAACCAAAAAAACTAATATTTATAAAAACTAAATTAAAAAAAAAAAAAAATTATTCATAAACTTTAGACGAATTGGTTATAAACTATTAAATTTATAATATTTAACAATTTAGTTAAGTTAGAATAGTTAATGATTTTGATTTTGAATAAAATATAAGAATATGTTTTGTAAAAAAAAAATTCACCTGATCAGAATCTTTCACGATAGATGGCAAAAATTGAAATTTTATTTTTATTACAAAGAATAATATTTTATAATTATTTTCTCTACAAAATCATAAATATTTAAAAATCAAGAATATAGAACCTAACATGAATTTTTTTTCAACTATATATACACAATAAAAATCCATCCAAAAATATTAGAAATATAGTTTCCAGTCAAATTTCTATGCACGGAGGATATTGAAAATGATCAAACTAGCTTTTCCAAGATAAAAATTCCACCAAAAAGAAAAAAAAAAAAAAAAGAAATATCTTGGAAAAAGAAAAAAAGAAATTCTCTTTAAAAGTAATTCAACATCACTTCACGGAAAAAAAGTACTTAAAATTATTTGCATGGTTCAAAACGGAAATTATTATCAAAGTTGTTCCAGCAGAATAATTTGATGTCAAGTTTGATAAGGAGTAGAGGAAAGAAGAATTTTTTTAAAAGAAGAATTGAAGTATGCAGAATTATTTTTTTAAATGGATGATTCATTATGTTAAGAAGCATTTCACGGCCTTTTTGTGCCTGGATGATGGTTTAAGTGAAGTAATATGCTGACTTTATACGCAATTGAGTTTTTAAAGTAATATTAATAAAAAAAAAATGAATATTTTACAAATAAATTATTTTGTGTGAAATGGCGTCATATTGAATACAATTTTTTTTTTTTGATAAAGACAACAACCACAGTTAGTATTTGGAGCATTGCGTGCCATATTGAGTGTTGTGCCATAGTGTCATTTTGTGTCCTACTGAGTGTAGTGCCCTAGTGTAATTTAGTGCCATATTGAAATATTTTTGAGTGTAGCGCTGTGTAGTGCTAAATTATGTCATATTGAAATATTTTTTGAGTGCAGTACCATAGTGTCATATTCATATTGAAATATTTTTGAGTGTAGTGCCATAGAGTCATTTAGCATCAAATTGAAATATTTTTGAGTGTAGTGCCGTAGTAACATTTAGTATCATATTGAAATATTTTTAAGGGCAGTATCATAGTATAATTTAATGTCATATTGAAATAATTTTTTTTTCAAAACGCCCACAACACGCTTAGTATTTTGGTACATTCATGCCATATTGATTGTAGTGCCATAATGAAATATTTTTTGGGTCTAGTATCATAGTGTCATATTGAAATATTTTTTTGAGTGTAGTATCATAGTATCATTCATACTGAAATATATTTTGGTAAAGCCTACAATCACAGTTAGTATTTTGGTATATTGCCAGTTATCCACAACTAGGGCTTGAAACTACTTTTTTGGAGCATTTTTATCTGAATATTAATAGTATATTTGTATCAAAATAATCATAAATCAAAACAACAATAGTAACCAATTGCTGACAATAGCAACTATATTGTAATATATTATAAACAATATGGTTTTTTAACAATACTTCAAGATAAAATATTATGCAACAATGTTACGTCACTTTTAAATTAAAATTTTTTGAAATATTCTTTATTTAATATTTAGTCTTATTGTTAAAATTATTTTTGCAGCCATTTGCTGACAATAGCAACTATAATGTTAACAATATGGTATTTTAACAATACTTTAAGATAAAATATCTTGCAATAATGTTAAGCAACTTTTTGATTAAAAGATTTTTAAAACATATTTTTATTTAATATTTAGTCTTATTGTTAAAATTAGTTTTATGAAAATATGGTAAATGCTTTTTTAGCGTTTAACATTAAAAACTTTTGCAATTGAAAATCTACTACAGCTGAAAATAAACTGCATTGCTTTTATTTATGTTTATCCTGAGTTCAGAATTTTATAGCTTTTAGCCTAATTGCAACATTGATCATAATTTTGTAAATTTCCTTTTTTTTTTTTCAGTTTATGGATAGAATTTAAAAAAAAAAAAAAATACAACATTGTTTATAAAATATTTTTTGCTAATTGGCATTTTGTATTTATTTTTAAAAAGCCTTTTCGATAAAAATTGTCTTTGAAATAAACACATGAATCATGTACAGAATAAATTAATAAAATTTTTTTACGAAGACCAATAACGTGGAAGTTCCACGCTATCGTTTTTCGATGCTTAAAAATAATTATGTCTAATACATTAAGGGAATGTTACTTAAAACTAGGAAAAAAGTAATGATTCATTTAAATTTAAAGAAAAGAGCTAATGATTTTAACCACAGAAAAACAATTACGAGGATAGAAAAATAGAATAATGACTTTTTCAAAAATGAATGCCTTTTTTATCTACAGAAAAACACCAAATAAAAAAAAGTACATGTGCTCTTTATTTTATAAACCACTATTTCATTATTATTTTTACTTTAACTAAAAAGAATTGATTAAAAAGCCAGTAAAATAATTAGCTTCGTCTTATACTAATAAAATTATTAATTCTAACGTAATTACTTGGCTCCATTGTATGAAATAAATTATAATTCTTGGAATTTTTTTTTTGTAAACAAAAGATCTTTAACTATAACTACAATGATCTTTTTTCCATTGATAACTAAAACTGTGGGTTTTTTAGAAATTTAGTATCTTTGAAATTAATTATTAGAAAAAAATTGCACTAAAATAAATATCGTAATCATTAGTTATTTATTATCACTCAAATTATTATTTATCGTTAACTTATTGAATTATTATGTATCATTATCTTTATTGAATTATTATGTATCGTTATCTTTATTGAATTATTATGTATCATTATCAATATTACATTATGTATCATTAACATTGCATTATTTTTTTGATATTCTTTATAAGCATTTAGTGATTATATGCATTTAGTGACCATATGCTTGATATTTTTATTATTTATGATTTATAAGCAGGTCTTATTACCAGTTTTTGGATAAGCAATTTTGATGCCAAATTGGGAGGCAAATGTTTACGCCATGCACAAATTTGCAGTTAATTATTTCGGTTTTGTTTATCGTAGATAATATATCAAAAAATTCGCATCAGGTAACCAGAAAAGAACCAAAATATTATCACAACCGCAAAAATTTGCTTGTTTTTCATGATAGTAATTGCCATGCATTATACTAGTACAAAAATAGGATTCGAGAAGACTCATGTGAATATACCAAATAACTAGATGGATATAAAAGAAAATCCCAGACAGACTTTTTAGTAACAGTATTGACATTTGTGGAACTTAGCGCCAAATAATTGCTTGTGTAGTTAATTTGCCTTATTAAATAAAAGATGCTGGGTTTATATTTTATCATTTAAAAACTGCAGACTAGGAAGAGCCTGAACAAAGAAAGTTTTCAAGGTAGTAGTAAACATTGTAGTCAGTTGCCATTATCACAATGACAACTGAATCTAAGATAGTAATTGCGATGCATAATACTAGTACAAAATAGAATTCGAGCAGACTCTGAAGCCGATAATTAGAGATTGATAAAAAACCCAGACAGAACTGGAATTTTTGTCATAGTATTGACATTTATGGAACATAGCTCTGTAGTAAGTTTGTGCTCAGTGCTATTAATTTTCATTAAATAACAAATGCTTTTTTATATTTTAACACTGCAGATGAGAGAGAGAACATGTACATTTTTTTTTTTCCTCGGGGCGGGAGGCCAAATCAGAGGCCTCTGGCAGCCCTATAAAACCAGCCTTGTTATAAAATTGTCTGAGACAGTTCATATCCAGATTTTTTTTTATAAGAGAGAAAGACCAGGACAACTTGTAAGGACGTCAGCTTTTTTCATAAAATTGAAACATATCAGTAGAAGCTCCAGCCTCAAAAATTGCAAATACATCACAGTTTACTCTTGTCAGAATAGTCTTGAACTCATAGTATTTAGTACTAGACAGGTCACCTGCATTCGAGAACATGAACAAAGAAAATGCTTATTCCAGGAATGCGGTAATTGTAGTAAACATTGCAGCCAATAATGAGTAGTTTAGTGAATGCCAGAAAAGTAATACCATAAGGAATGAAGAATAAAATAATGGTATAATAATTATATAATTTTTTGCATGAAAATCTGTTTTGTAAGCAAACGCACTTCAAACAAGTTCTACTAATTCTTGTTGTGTTTTTTACCCTATTTGGTCGACAACAACATCTAGACCAAGTCCATGAACCTGTATGTTATCATGGAAGGAGGGAAAGGAGGACATCTTCTATTGTGATGGAGCACCCGTAGGTAGAAGTCTTCTTGATTTAATTCTTGTTGCAGTTATGATTTATAAAAGTGATATGACCCGATAACGAATTTTCTATTACGATTTGTGAAATGGTACAAAATATTATATGATGTCTTATCTGTGCTTACCAAGCATTTACTGGGGTTAAACATTATACTGTTTATAAAATATTAAATATACTTCAGTATTTGAAATATGATGCATCATAAAAACAAGCAATTGTTATTCATTGCATTAATTACTGCGAAAGGAAAATGTTTTGGCTGTTTATATCCTTTTTTTTTCTACTACAACATCAAATGTTTACTTAACTCGGTACTGCATTCGTGGCCCAATTCATGTCAAACTCAAAATTGACCAAACAACGAATAGTTCTTTTTATTAAGCCCCTGAAGGGCCATAAAAATTTCTTGTTTCTCGTACTTCCCTGACACTTATGGGAAAATAAAGAAATTGAGGTCGTAAACCATGGATTCTACCAGCCAGTGCAATATCCTGCACTTAAAGTAATCCAAGAACGTGAAAGACTTTTTGTGCGTATTATGCACAGTAACTTTAACAATAGAAAGCAATTTGTTAATTATTCTAATTGATTTTAATGTTATTGTCATTCAGAATATTTTAGTACATTATATATTAACTATATAATTTTGAAAGCTTAAAGCTTTTGAATTTAAAAAAGCAGTCAAGATTTACTACGTAAATTATAGTCCGTTAATGAAACATGCTACAACATAATTTTTTTTAATAGAAATTTTTAACCACTAAGTTGAATCATCCAATTAGAGAAACATTAAAGTTTTTTTATTTATTTATTTAGAAATTGTCCACTGTTTGATGAAAATTCTTTAGTTTGAAACATTAGTAATAAATCAAACTGCTCCTTGACATACGTAATTTTGGTACAACATTATAGTTATTTTTAACATGATATACCGTGCATTTGTGCAGTATGTGTAAGCGTTTTTAGAGCTTGTATATCAGAAAATTTGTTTAAATAACAGTTCATATGCAAAAGAATAAATTCTTGTTTCATAAACCCTTATTAGACGTATTTTGGTCTATGGCTTTAAAATATGGATTTTGGCGAGATCTGATGAAGCCCATTTGGGTATATTTGAGCGGAAGATTTTAAGGGCTATTCTTGAAGTGTTAGGGAAAGTGATTGTTGGAGAAGACGGTACTAAGCAGAAATCTATAAATACTACAAAGACTAAGGTATTATAAAACTTATTAAGAACAATAGATTAAACTTGGCTGCTCGTGTATTTAGAATTAATTATTTAAACCTTGTAAAACGGATCGTTTTGGAAAAGCCAATGTGAAAGAGGACGATCCAAGTTACCATGGATAGACGCAGTTGAAAAGATTTTTTGTACTGAAGGTTAAGAATTGAAGGTCCATTATCATCCAGATATATGCATGGAAATCTCTTCAAAGGAAAGCTTTTGGTACACCCTGGGCTGTCATATTGATGATGATGATAATAGAAAATTAAAAAAAAATTTTGTATTTTTAAACAAGAAT
Organism: Caerostris extrusa; assembly: GCA_021605095.1. Classification (NCBI taxonomy): domain Eukaryota; kingdom Metazoa; phylum Arthropoda; class Arachnida; order Araneae; family Araneidae; genus Caerostris; species Caerostris extrusa. Next base: position 117,934 of record BPLR01005680.1, on the reverse strand, counting down.
GACAAATTTTCTTTTTTATGATAGTATTGTATATATATTTCATAGTTGAAGTAATTCAAGATTAAATTATGATTGTGTTATGTATCATACTTTTATATCATGTTTGCGAAAATGATGCTTGCAAATTTGATGATGATAATAGAAAATTAAAATTTTTTCTATTGTTAAACAAGATATGACAATTTTTTTTTGTTATTGTAAAGTTTAAATCTTAATTGAACTAACTCAAGATTAAATTATAATCGCATTTTGTACAATACTTTCATTGCGTATTAATGAAATTATTGTATTACACAAACTACAAATCGGAAAAAAGTTTCGAAAATAAAAGTAGATACAAAATCTCATAGATATCGCTTAAAATCAAAAAAAAATAAAATGATAAAATCATTCAATACATTATTTGTTTCCTGATACACTACCACCCAATAATTAAAAGTACCAAAAAAAAAAATCCATCTTCAAATCGAAAAGAAGTCACCAAATCCCTTGATTTATTTAGAAGATTCCATGATTGTTTTTTTTTTCACTCATTGAATTTTTATCTGTTTTGATAGCAAATACAAGAAAGTCGGCGGCAGATGTTCATCCACTCATATGTTTCCCCAACTCTCACAGGAGGAAAGTCCACGCGTGTTCGTTTTATTTATTTCCTATTTATCATTTCCGATTTCTCCTGCAAATAAAAGCTCTCCTTCGATTAAAAGAGAATGGCTCTTAAATAAAATCTTGTCCTGTTCTTAATTTAAAGATCCTTCAGGGACATGAGAGATTTATTGGAAAGGACGCGATATGGTTCGGATAATAATGAAAAAAAAGAAAGAAGTTTATTTACTGCCTTATATCTATCTATCTTGTCTTATTCTTTTAGATGGAAGAAAGGTTTTGAAGCTAAGGTTTTGCTGGTAATGGTATTTGTCTTTGGCTTCTATTGATATATAGTTTATAAATGTTTTAATACTAACATTGTATATAGACATCAAGTGTTTAATAAATTACTAACTTCTTTCCAATTTGTTTTTATAATTTTATATTAATCAAAAATTTTGATTTGCTTAATTTTATAATTTTGTTGTTCGTGTGATAAATCTTATACTTTTACTTCTTCTTCGGTGATGCAACAGTCCCATGGTGGGCCAAGACTGTTCCTCCTATTAGCAGATTTCGAGACAGGATATGTTTTTATTTTTTACCCCCTACGGCCAACAGTCATATTAGACTGGTTGCGATGGATAAAGCAGTTGAAAAAAAGATTTTGCTTACTAAAGGTTAAGAATTGAAGAACCATTATCACCCAGACGTATGCATGGAAATCTCTTCAAAAGGAAAGCCTTGGCCTACCACCTGAGCTGAGCTGTAATGCTATTGAATGTTGCTGACAATAGAAGATTAATATTATTTTTATTGTAAAAGAAGCAGATGATAATTTTTCTTTTGTTATTGTAAAAGTTTAAGTCACAGTTGAAGTAACTCAAGATTAATTTATAATCGCATTTTGTACCATACTTTCGTTGCGAGTTACTTAATTTTTGTATTACAGAACTACAAATTGGACGGTTTTCAATAAAAAATAGATACAAAATCTTTTAGATATCAGTTAAAAAAAAAAAAAATGTCATGAAAAATCATCCAATACATTATTTATTTCCTGATACACTACCATCAACAATCAAAAACACACACACAAAAATAATACATCTTCAAATCGAAAAGAAGTCACCAAATCTCTTGATTTATTTAGAAGATTCCATGACAGTTTTTTCAGATTGAATTCTTATCTGTTTTGATAGCAAATACAAGAAAGTCGGCTGCAGATGTTCATCCACTCACATGTTTCCCTCCAACTCTCACAGGGAAGTCCACGCGAGTTCGTTTTATTTTTTATTTCCTATTTATCATTTCCGATTCCTCCTGCAAATAAAAGCTCTCTCCTTCGATTAAAAGAGAATGGCTCCTAAATAAAATCTTGTCCTGTTCTTAATTTAAAGATCCTTCAGGGACATGAAAGATTTATTGGAAAGGACGCGATATGGTTCGGATAATAACGAAAAAGAAGAAGTTTATTACTGCCTTTATATCTATCTATCTTGTCTTATTCTTTTAGATGGAAGAAAGGTTCTGAAGCTAAGGTTTTGCTGGTAATGGTATTTGTCTTTGGCTTCTATTGATATATAGTTTTATAAATGTTTTAATACTAACATTGTATATAGACATCAAGTGTTTAATAAATTACTAACTTCTTTCCAATTTGTTTTTATAATTTTTATATTAATCAAAATTTTGATTTGCTTAATTTTATAATTTTGTTGTTCGTGTGATAAATCTTATACTTTTACTTCTTCTTCATTGATGCAACAGTCCCATGGTGGGCCAAGACTGTCTTCCTATTAGCAGAGATTTCGAGACAGGATATGTTTTTATTTTTTTTTTACCCCCTACGGCCATCAGTCATATTAGACCGGTTGCGATGGATAAAAGCAGTTGAAAAGATTTTGCTTACTAAAGGTTAAGAATTGAAGAACCATTATCACCCAGACGTATGCATGGAAATCTCTTCAAAAGGAAAGCCTTAGCCTACCCTGAGCTGTAATGCTATTGAATGTTGCTATTAAAAGAAAATTAATATTATTTTTATTGTAAAAAGAAGAGATGATAATTTTCTTTTTTGTTATTGTAAAGTTTAAGTCACAGTTGAAGTAACTCAAGATTAATTTATAATCGCATTTTGTACCATACTTTCTTTGCTAGTTAATGGAATTTTTGTATAACAGAATTACAAATTGGACGGTTTTCTATAAAAATAGATACAAAATCTTTTAGATATCAGTTAAAATAAAATGAAAAAAATGTAATGAAAAATCATCCAATACATTATTTATTTCCTGATACACTACCCTCCAATAATCAAAAGCACGCACAAAAAAATAATACATCCTCAAATCGAAAAAGAAGTCACCAAATCACTTGATTTATTTAGAAGATTTCATGATTGTTTTTTACTCATTGAATTCTTATCTTTGATAGCAAATACAAGAAAGTCCGCGGCAGATGTTCATCCACTCATATGTTTCCTCCAACTCTCAGGGGGGGAAGTCACGCTTGTTCGTTTTATTTTTATTTTATATTTATCATTTCCGATTCCTCCTGCAAATAAAAACTCTCTCCTTCGATTAAAAGAGAATGGCTCCTAAATAAAATCTTGTCCTGTTCTTAATTTAAAGATCCTTGAGGGGCATGAAAGATTTATTGGAACGGACGCAATATGGTTCGGATAATAATGAAAAAGAAAGATGTTTATTACTGGCCATATATCTATCTATCTATTTTGTCTTATTCTTTTATGTGGAAGAAAGGTTCCCTAAAGCTAAGGTTCCATGGTAACGGCATTTGTCTTTGGCTTCTATTGATATATAGTTTATAAATCTTTTAATACAAACACATTGTATGCGGAAATGAAATGTTTAATAAATTGATATCTTCGGTCCAATTTGTTTTTAAATTCATGCTAATCAAAATTTTTATTTGCTTAATTTTATTTTTGTTATTCTTGTGATAAATCTTATGATTTTGCTTCTTCTACTTCATTGATGCAACAGCCCCATGTTGTGCCAAGACTGTTTACCTATTAGTAGATTTAGAGATCGGATATGTTTTTTATTTTTACCCTACGGCCAACAGTCATATTAGACCGGTTGCGATGGATAAAAGCAGTTGAAAAAGATTTTGCTTACTAAAGGTTAAGAATTGAAGAACCATTATCACCCAGAAGTATGCATGGAAATCTCTTCAAAGGAAAGCCTTGGCCTACCCTGAGCTGTAATGCTATTGAATGTTGCTGATAATAGAAGATTAATATTATTTTTTTTTGTAAAAGAAGAGATGATATTTTTTTCTTTTGTTATTGTAAAGTTTAAGTCACAGTTGAAGTAACTCAAGATTAATTTATAATCGCATTTTGTACCATACTTTCGTTGCGAGCTAATGGAATTTTTGTATTACAGAACTACAAATTGGACGGTTTTCAATAAAAATTGATACAAAATCTTTTAGATATCAGTTAAAAAAAAAATAAAAAATGTCATGAAAAATCATCCAATACATTATTTATTTCCTGATACACTACCATCCAATAATCAAAAGCACACACAAAAATAATACATCTTCAAATCGAAAGAAGTCACCAAATCTCTTGATTTATTTAGAAGATTCCATGACAGTTTTTTTTTTTTTTCAGATTGAATTCTTATCTGTTTTGATAGCAAATACAAGAAAGTCGGCTGCAGATGTTCATCCACTCACATGTTTCTCCAACTCTCACAGGGGGAAGTCCACGCGTGTTCGTTTTATTTTTTATTTCCTATTTATCATTTCCGATTCCTCCTGCAAATAAAAGCTCTCTCCTTCGATTAAAAGAGAATGGCTCCTAAATAAAAATCTTGTCCTGTTCTTAATTTAAAGATCCTTGAGGGACATGAAAGATTTATTGGAACGGACGCAATATGGTTCGGATAATAATGAAAAAAGAAAGATGTTTATTACTGGCCTTATATCTATCTATCTTGTCTTATTCTTTTAGATGGAAGAAAGGTTCTTAAAGCTAGGTTCTGCTGGTATTGGCAGTTGTCTTTGGCTTCATATTGATATATAGTTTATAAATCTTTTAATACAAACATTGTATATGGAAATCAAATGTTTGATTAATTGCTATATTCGGTGCAATTTGTTTTTAAATTTATACTAATCAAAAATTTTTATTTGCCTAATTTAATGCTTTTGTTATTCGTGTGATAAATCTTAAAGTTTTGCTTCTTCTTCTTCATTGATGCAACAACCCTATGGTGGGCCGAGACTGTCTACCTATTATCAGATTTCGAGACAAAGAGATGTTTTCTTTTACCCCTACAGCCAAAAGTCATATTTGACTGGGACTTATGGTTTAAAGTGGATTTCAAACCACTACAAACATCCATGGCGCCGCCAGGTCTCAAGCCAGGAGCCTCTGGCACTGAGCTTCAAAATCCAAGTCACTATGCCTTCAGGCCACCCTTATCATTTAACTACGATCATTAAATTACAAATAATTTTTTTTTTCTTAAATTTTTCAGTACTTGCCTTTGCGGTGGCAGTACAACAGCTGGGAATTTCGACTGTGGCTAACAATAATTCCAAACCAAAATTTAAATCAATCTCTCCTTTTATTCCAACAATAAATCTATCCTATTAATTGTTATCTAGAAAATTCAAATATTAAGTTCCATACTTATATAAAATGAAAATGTCTTGTAAGAATTATATTATTCAGCAAATAGCAAGATTGAATTACGTCATAAATATTTAAAACCATTTTTATCTATCTAGCGCACTTGCACTCGGTACTAAAGGCTACCAGTCGACTTTCTGTTCGTGTTGTGAATGTGCCATGGATGGAATCCCTTTATAAAGTAGGTTCCGGTCTAATATGACAGTAGAGCGTTGTGCGTAGGGCTAACAACATTATCCCATAAAAACGATTACATCTCCAGTCTCGAAATCTGCCAATAGACAGACGACCTTTGGCTCGCCACGGGGCTGTTGCGCCAATGAGAAGAAGAATGTTATCTATGATGCATTTTATAAACATTTATATTACAATCAAAAACTATAAGGAGAGATTTTTTTTTTTTTTTGTATTCTAAGAAATTCCAGTTTTACAATACTGAATTTCATAATAAAAAGTATACCTTAAAACTCCATACTGAAATTTTAGACCCGGTTTTTTTTCATAATCTCACTGTTCGATTATATATAGAATTATTTATAAAAATTAGGGATTTTTATTCAGAATAGTAAAATGCATTTAGAATTTAGAATTTATTTTACAAAGAATAAAAAACAATTTGATGTCCTTATTATAGGATAATAAGTCTTAATTTTAAATGGAAGTGAATAAAGCTTGAAATTAAGTCTCAAAAATAATGACTAAACGAATGTTTATGGACGAACTGATGCTTCCCAGAGAATTTATAGGACGGTAAAACACAGGCCTCATAGTCATAACACAAATTCAGCCAAACGAGAATGTTCTTAGCATATCTTTGGCCACTTTATGTTGTAAAGTTTCACATTAAGTCGACTTTCATGCGCAATTAAATTTTGCTTTCTGACGCAGCGAAAGCCACTAAAGGACACACGAGAAATGGCAGATGGCTGTTGAGAAGTGTGAAGGAAGCCCAACAATAAAACAAAACGAAAAGCGAAAGTGCGTTTTATGTTCTTTTAATCACCTCGTTCAAATTTGCATACCTCTAATGGTTGAAAAAAAAAATGCAAAGTGTCTTAATTAAGATTCTTCTTTTTCTAGAAATTTGCGTTGAAAATGAAAAAATTCTTTGTAAGGGTTAACGAATGGTGTAGTGTCAAGTTGTTGGCTGACCAGAAAAAAAGAATTTTGTTGAAGTATTTGGGAAAATTTTGGTTTTGTAAAAAAAGATGATTCTGTTAATTAAATAAAAATGGATCATGGAAAGTATTAATAATTTAAGTATTTCAATAACCAGGCGTAGTTTAAAGAGACGTGAACATATTCAAAATTTTGAAAATGATGTGTCGTAATAACAGTGAGGAAAGCCTTTACTTGTTTATAATACAAACATCTGATATGATGTATATATTGTTACATCTTCTAGAATTGGTAATTTATATAATGGTTATTATGTCATATACAATTAAATAAATAATTTTTAAACAATATTTTGACTTGGAGAAATTAACATTGCAAGAAAGAAATATTCAAGAAATTTCGTTATAGTTTTTATAATTGGGTAAAAGGTGAATTATTTGTCAATACTTTCTTCTTCATTAGTGCAACAGCCTCATGGGGGCCAAGGCCGTATGTCTGCTGGAAGACTTCGAGGCAGGAGAGGTTTCCTTTTTACAGGATAGGGCTGTCTGCCTGCTGCCCAAATCTCTACAGTCCTATTAGACCGGGACCTATGGTTTTAAAGTGGATTACGAACAATTACAAACATCCATTGCACTGCCAGGACTCGACTCGAAGCCTTGTGGTACCGAATGCCAGACACAAGACAATTAGGGTTCCCAAAGATTTATATTACCATCAAAATTACAGTTTTATAATGCTCTAGTTCATGAAAAAGTAACAGTAAGTAATTAAAACACCATGCTGAAATTTTAGACCAGGTTATGTTTTCATAATCTCACTGTTCGACAATATATAGAATTATTGATAAAATTTAGGAATTTTTATTCAAATCAGTAAAATACATTTGGGCTTTAGAATTTATTTTATAAAGAATAACACCATTTGAAGCCCTTAATTATAAGATAATAGTCTTAATTTTAAATGGAAGTGAATAAAGCTTGAAATTAAGTCTCAAAAATAATGACTAAACGAATATTTATGGACGAACTGATGCTTAAAAGACAATTTATAGCACGGTAAAACACAGGCCTCATACTCATAACACAAATTCAGCCAAACGAGAATGCTCTTAACATATCTTTGGCCACTTTATATTGTAAAGTTTCGCATTGTCGACTTTCATGCGCAATTAAATTTTGCTTTCTGACGCAGCGAAGGCCATTAAAGGACACACGAGAAATGGCAGATGGCTGTTCGGAAGTGTGAAGGAAGCCCGACAATAAAACAAAAACGAAAAGCGAAAGTGCGTTTTATCTTCTTTTAATCACCTCGTTCAAATTTGCATACCCCTAATGGTTGAAAAAAAAAATGCAAAGTGTCTTAATTAAGATTCTTCTTTTTCTTGAAATTTTCATTGAAAATGAAGAATTCTTTGTAAGGGGTTAACGAATGGTGTTGTGTGAAGTTGTTGGTTGGGAAGAAAGAAGATTTTTGTTGAAGTACTTGGGCACATTTTCCTTTTGTTAAAAGAAGATTCCACTAATTAAATAAATATAGACCATGAAAAATGTTAATAATTTTAGTATTTCAAAAACCATGCGTAGTTTAAAGCGATGCGGACGTATTCAATTTTTTGAAAGTGATTCGACGTAATAGCAGTGAGGAAATCAGATTCTTTACTTGTTTTACAGGATCTGACATGACGTATTCATTGTTAAATCTTTTTAGAGTTGATATTTTATATAATGGGTATTACGTCATATAAAATGAAATAAATAATTTTGCAACATTTTTGATGTGGAGAGATTAATAATATTATAAGAAATTATAAAGTAATTTCGTAATAGTTTTATAATTGGGTAAGGTGAATTATTTGTCAAGACCTTCTTCTTGTTTGGCGCAGCAACCTTATGGTGGACCAAGGCCGACTGCCTAGTGGCAGACTTTGAGGCAGGAGACGTCTCCTTTTTACGGCTAGTGTTGTCAGCCATATGCCCAAATCTCTATAGTCCTATTAGAACATGACCTACGGTTTAAAGTGGATTTCAAAGCACTACAAATAGCCATGGCGCTGCAGGACTCGACCCGAAGCCTTGTGTTACCGAGCGCCAGATACTCGGTCATTAGTTTCCCCAATATATTTATATTACAATCAAAAAATTTAAACAGTAATATTTTTGTATACTACGAAAAATACAGTTTTATAATCCTATGGTTCATGATAAAAGTAACATGAAGTAATTACAACACCATACTGAAATTTTAGAAAAGGTTTCCTTTTTTCATAATCTCACTCTTAGACAATATATAGAATTATTTATAAAAATTAAAAATCTTTATTCAGAACAGTAAAATGCATTTAGGCTTTAGAATTTATGTTATAAAGAATAAAACCATTTGAAGCCCTTAATTATAAGATAATAGTATTAATTTTAAATGGAAATTCATTGCACACATCCATGGCGTCACCCGGGACTCGAGTCCGAAAACCTGTAGCACCGAGATCCAGTGCGCTAGTCACTCGGTCGTCAGGGGTCTTTGGATAATCTAATTCATGATAAAAGTATAGTTTTAAATTCCATACTGAAACTTTAAACCAGTTTTCCTTTCATAATCTCACTGTTCGACAATACATAGAATTATTTATGAAAGTTAGGAATTTTTATACAGGACAGTGAAACGCATTTAGGCTTTAGAATTTATTTTATTAAGAATAAAACCATTTGACGCCCTTATTATAGGATAATAAGTCTTAATTTTAAATGGAAGTAAATAAAGCTTGAAATTAAGTCTCAAAAATAATGACTAAACGAATGTTTAGGAAAGAAAATTGATGCTTAAAAGAGAATTTATAGGACGGTAAAACACAGGCCTCATAGTCATAACACAAATTCAGCCAAACGAGAATGTTCTTAGCATATCTTTGGCCACTTTATGTTGTAAAGTTTCGCATTAAGTCGACTTTCATGCGCAATTAAATTTTTGCTTTCTGACGCAGCGAAGGCCATTAAAGAACACACGAGAAATGGCAGATGGCTGTTCAGAAGTGTGAAGGGAAGTCCAACAGTAAAACAAAACGAAAAGCGAAAGTGCATTTTATCTTCTTTTAATCACCTCGTTCAAATTTGCATACCCCTAATGGTTGAAAAAAAATTAAATGTCTTAATTAAGATTCTTCTTTTTTCTTGAAATTTGCGTTGAAAATGAAGAATTCTTTGTAAGGCTTAACGAGTGGTGTAGTGTCAAGTTGTTGGTTGAGGAGAAAAAGGAATTTTGTGGATGTGTTTGGGCAGATTTTTGTTTTGTTAAAGGATGATTCTGTTAATTAAATAAAAATGAATCATGTAAAATGTTAATAATTTAAGTATTTTAAAAACCATGCGTTATTTAAAACAATTAGGATATAATTTTCAAAATAATACGTCGAAATAGTAGTGATGAAAATAGATTCTTTACTTGATTATGTTGCGTTATTTAAAGCGATGCGAACATATGCCAAATTTTGAAAATAATACGACAAAACAGCAGGGAGGAAATCAGATTCTTTGTTGCATTATTTAAAGAGATGCGAACATATTCAAAATTTTGAAAGTATGATGTCGAAATAGCAATGATGAAATCAGATTCTTTACTTGTTTATTTAAAGCGATGCGGACACGTGCAAAATTTTCAAAATGAGACGCTGAAATAGTCGTTTTGAAATTAAAAATAAAATATGAAAATAGAAAGAAATTTAAAATAATATTAAATAATTTCATAGGGAAAGCAAGAATTATAGTTTCACTTTTGTTGATAAAGATATATATGGAAATAACATGTCAACTTTTTTGCCCCAATATAATGCATCTTTAAACTTTTTTTTTGACTACTTGTTACTAAAAACTTATGGCTTATATATTCATCTTTTGACACTATTAAAAGTGCTAGTAGCTTTAGTAATAATTTTTTTTTCAGTTTTATACAAAATATTTTGTCAAAAAAACTTTTTCTGAATATTAGTCCTGATTTTCCCTTTGATTTCCTGAAATAAAAAAAAAATATTTCATCAGTCTGGAAAGCCTACCAAACGATAATTCTTGGTAAAAAGTTAAAAAAAAATACGAGTTTTCGAGTTTGGCTCTCTATCATCGGCAAACAAAACACATTTTTCAGTTCTGTTTAGTGAAAAATTGCAGACGAAAAATGTGCAAATAAAAAATAAAAAAAAAAAACTCTCATTACTTCAGGCACTCCCTATGATTAAAAAACAGCAACAGCCGGGTACGATTCCATCTTAAAACCCTGAAAATGATGATTCTTCAAAGGTTTTTTTTTTTCTACATCGAAAAAGAGAAAAGCAGAAAAGAAGAAAAATAGAGTGGGGTCTCCAGAAAAAGTAATAAAGCAGGAGCTGGTCTTTTTATCAGCGGTGGTGTTAAATTTTATACGAAGCCGAGAATTCCCCTGAATTATCATTAGAGTTGTAACTGCTTAATTTAAGGGTTTGTTAAGATAATTAGTTACAGAAATGTGAGTCGCTTGCCAAGCACTTTAATTAACTAAATAAAATTTCATTAGCTGCATTAAACTTCGAGTAATCAATATGTACGTCAATAAATGTTTTTATGTTGACTTGTTTTTGGTGTTTACGAATCTTTCTAAAAAATTTAGTGTTTTTACGATTTTCCGAAAACAATGAAAATTTTTATTTTTCATTTTTTATGGCGAGTTAATTAATCTCTATCACTGCCTTTCCTAGACATACACGCACGCACGCACATATTTATATATATTCTATAATTTTACTTATTTCTGAGAGAGTTTGCTATTTCTAATAAAACTATGTCATTATTTGTTTGTTTATATATTTATATTTTTGTATTATATTATATATTTTAATTTTTAATCTGTTTTATATTTTAATTTTACTATCTGGGGCAAACATATTAACTGTTAATTAATAATTTGCTCTACAAATGTATCACATTACAACGAAACTATAGTTTTTAAAAGTTAAATGTTATTTTAAATATTATATATATATATATATATATATATATGATAGGATTTGATATTATGGGCAGGTGTAAAATGAATTTTAACAAAATTTAAATAAAACTTCCCATATTCAATATATATATTTTTCTTTTTAATTATCGAAATTATATCCAATCTTATACTTAGTGCAAACATTTGAAAAATATAGTTTCGTTGTAATGTGATATATTTGCGCTAATTAGCAGTAACTGTATTTGCAACCAGAAAGAATAATTAAATATAAAAAAAAAGTATTAAAAAATAAAATATATAGCACAAAATATAAATACGAGTATATAACACAACAAATAATGTTGAAATCGTTTTATTAGAAATGTAAAAAACTTTCTTAGAAACGAGTAAAGATATAGAGTATAAATAAATACTACTATTACTACTACACCACACCCACATCATTGTGCCTAGAGCAGAGTTGCTCCTTTACAGTTTGGGAATGATTTGGGTGAGAAGAAGTGTGATTAAGCTTTGTGACGCTCTACGGTCATATGAGATCCGTACCTACGGTTTAAAATGGATTCGAACCACTACAAGCATCCATGGCGCCGCTGGGATTCAAACCCAGAAACTTGTGGTACGTATGCCAGAGTGCCAGCCACTCGACAATCAGCCCTAGTCATATTGGATAGGGACCTACGAATTGAAGTGGTTTCCGAACCACTACAAATACCCATAACATCGTCGGGACTCGAACCCAAAACAGAGAATTAGCCACTCAGCTATCAGGCCTCCAGATAAGTAAATAAATATATATATATATATATATATATATATATATATATATATATATATATATATATATATATATATATATATTTATATATATATTTATATATATATATATATATATACATATATATATATATATGTGTGTGGCTGTGTGTGCGTAGGAAAGACAGTGATAGAGATTAATTAACGCGCCATGAAAAAATGAAAAATAAAAAATTTTCATTGTTATCGGAAAATCGTAAAAAAAAAAAAAAAAAAAAAAAATACCATTTTTTGGAAGATTCGTAAACACCAAAACAAGTCTACATAAAAAACATTTATTGGACTTGCACATTGATTACTGGAAGTTTAATACAGCTAATGAAATTTTATTTAGTTAATTAAAGTGCTTGGCGGCGACTCATTTCTGTAACCAATTATCTTAACATACCCTTAATTTAGCAGTTACAACGCTAATGATAATTCAGGAAATTCTCGGCTTCGCATAAAATTTAACACCACCCCTGATAAAAGACCAGCTCTGCTTTATTGCTTTTTCTGGAGACCCCTCTATTTTTCTGCTTTTCTGCTTTGTAGAAAAAAAAAAACTTTTAAGGATCATTATTTTTTAGGGGTTTTCATGATGGAATCGTACCATGCTGTTGCTGTTTTTAATCATAGTGAGTGCCTGAAGTAATGAGTGGTTTTTTTATATTATTTTATTTTCAATTTGCATTTTTTCGTCTGCAATTTCACTAAACTTAACTGAAAAAAAATTGTGTTTTTGGTTTGCCGATGACGTACAGAAAGGCAAACTCGAATGGGGATGTTTTTAAATTGCATGTGATTGATTTTTCGTAAAAATCTTTTTGAAATTCCTTTACCAAAATTTATCGTTTGGTAGGCTTTTCAGACTGATGAAATATTTTTTTATTTCAGGAAATCAAAAGGAAAGTCACGACTAATGTTCAGAAAAAGTTTTTGACAAAATATTCTTATAAAACTGGAAAAAAAAATTATTGCGAAAACTACTAGTAGTTTAGTCTCAAAAGATGATATGTAAGCCATGCGTTATTTCAGTAACAAGTAGTGAACTAAAAAGTTTGAAGATACAATATATTTGACAAAAGAGTTATTTTTATGAATCTGTATAAATAAAAGCGAAACAATATTTATCTGTCCTTTTGAATTGCTATACTATTCCACCTATCAGTAAGAAATTTTAACCACGTTGTTTAACGTCACAGGCATTGATTTGGTGTGGAATTCCAATATAATTTTCTTAGTTTTTAATTAAATAAAGCCATAAATCTGCATAACCTCCAGCGTGACGATTATACATTGTTAACTCTCCTGTGATTTGCCAAAAGCAAAGGAACATTTTTTAATTCTTGGCTGTCCTGTGAATGGACAGTTGTTATTATTTATAGTATATATATTTATGATATTAAAACTTTAAAGAACTTAAATTTAACAAAATTTAAATAAAACTTTCCATACTAAATATATTTTTTCCTTTTCAATTATCTCGATTATATCCAATCTTATTCTGAGTGCAAACCATTTGAAAAAGTATAGTTTCGTTGTATGATACATTTGTAGAGCTAATTGACAATTCCTATGCTTGCAACCAGATACAGCAATTAAATATCAAAACATATTAAAAAATAAAATATATAATACAAAAATATAAATATATAACACAACAAATAATGCTGTCACATTGTTTTATTATTAAAAAATTTCTGATATAAATAAATGAATACTAATACTTTACACCACACACAGCACTGTGCTTTGAAATGTTATTCATTTCTGTCGATGAGAAGTCTTTGGGCTCTACACTACGGTCATATAGAACATTTAAAGTGGATTCCGATACAAACGTATATTCGTTTGTACCTGCGCCAGAGCGCTAGGAAAGCCCCAGTCATATTGGATAGGGATCGATTTAAAGTTGATTCCGATTAATGACATCGTCGGCGCTCAAACAAAACCACTCAGCCATGGCAAAAAATAAATAAATAAATATATATATACAAGAAAATAAATTAAAACGTCGAAAAATTTTTATTGTTATCGGAAAATCGTGAAAAAAAAAAACAATTTTTTTAGAAAGATTCGTAAACACCAAAACAAGTCTATATATATATAAAAAAAATATTTAACGTACACATTGATTACCGGAAGTTTAATACAGCTAATGAAATTTTATTTGGTTAATTAAAGTGTATAGTACGCGACTCACATTTCTGTAACCAATTATCTTAACAAACCCTTAATTTAAACAGTTACAACTCTAATGATAGTTCAGGAGAATTCTCGGCTTCGTATAAAAATTTAACACCAACCCTGATAAAAGACCAGACTTTCTGCTTTATTGCTTTTTCTGGAGACCCCTGTATTTTTCTGCTTTTTCTCCCTTTTCGATGTAGAAAAAACCTTTGAAGGATCATTATTTTTCAGGGGTTTTCATGATAGGATCGTACTCGGCTGCTGTTTTTTTAATCATAGGGAGTGCCTGAAGTAATGAGTGTTTTCTTATTTTTTTCATTTGCACATTTTTTCGTCTGCAATTTCACTAAACAGAACTGAAAAAAAAAATGTGTTTTGTTTGCCTATGAGGTACTACAGAGAGCCAAACTCGAATGAGGATGTTTTAAATTGCATGATTGATTTTTCGTAAAAGATTCTTTTTTTGAAATTTTTTACCGAGAATTATCGTTTGGTAGGCTTCCAGACTGATGAAATATTTTTTTTATTTCAGGAAATCAAAAGGAAAGTCAGGACACTAATGTTTAGAAAAAGTTTTTGACAAAATATTCTATAACTGAAAAAAAAATTATTGGAAAGCTACTAGCACTTTTAATAGTGTCAAAAGAAGAAATGTATAAGCCATATGTTTTTTAGTAACAAGTAGTCAACTAAAAAAGTTTAAAGATACGACATATTCGCCAAAAAAAAGTTGACATGTTATTTCTATAAATCTCAATAAATAAAAGTGAAACTATGTTCCTAAGTTCCCTACGGACGGCTATATTATTTCACTGATCATTATGAAATTTTAACCACATGTTATTTACGTTACAACCATTGATTTAGAGCAGGAATTACGAAAGTATTTTAATTTCTTTTTTTAATTAAGTAAAACAATAAATTCCCATAACTTCCAGGGTAACAAAGTGAGAGTAAGACCGAAAGAAGACAAGCCACATGACCGTTTTGAGTCGATTGAAGAGATTCAACGTGAATCGGCGCGCGCTTTGAAGGCCATGGCCGATGATTTTTTAGCATGCATTGAGGTTTGGAAAACGTTGGCATAAGTGTATTGTGCCGGGAGGTTATTACTTCGAAGGCGATGAAATAAATTTGAAGAATAAATAAAGAGTTTTTGAAAAAAATTAAAAATTGGTCTTACTTTTTGGGCGCAGTAGTATGTATGTGTGTGCTTGTTTGTGCGTAAGAAAAACAGACATAGAGATTAATTAACGCGTCACGGAAGAATGAAAAAAAAAAAACGTTAAAGTCATAAAAAACAATAAAATTTTTTAAAAAGATTCGTAAACACCAAAACAAGTCTACATAAAAAAAATTTATTGAACGTACCCATTGATTACTGGAAGTTTAATGCAGCTAAAGAAATTTTATTTAGTTAATTAAAGTTCTTGGCAGGCGACTCACATTTCTGAAACCAATTATCTTAACAAACCCTTAATTTAAGCAGTTACAACTTTAATGATAATTCAGGAGAATTCTCGGCTTCGTATAAAATTTAACACCACCCCTGATAAAAGACCAGTTCCTGCTTTATTGCTTTTGGAGACTCCACTATATTTTGTGTTTTTCTGCTTTTCCCTCTTTTTCGATGTAGAAAAAAAAAGAAACTTTTGAAGGATCACTATTTTTCAGGGGTTTTCATGACGGAATCGTACCCGGCTGTTGCTGTTTTTTAATCATAGGGAGTGCCTCAAGTAATGAGTGTTTTTTATTTTATTTCCATTTGCACATTTTTCGTCTGCAATTTCACTAAACTGAACTGAAAAAATTGTGTTGTTGAATTGTTTGCAGATGACGTACAGAGAGCCAATCTGAATGAGGATGTTTTAAATTGCATGTGATTGAGTTTTTCGTAAAAGTTCTTTTAAATTTTTTTTTTTACCAAGAGTTATCGTTTGGTAGGTTTTTCAGATTGATGAAATATTTTTTTATAAATCACATCTAACGTTCAGAAAAAGTTTTTGACAAAATATTTTGTATAAAACTGGAAAAAGCAACAACAAGTTTATTGCGAAAGGTAGCACTTTTAATAGTGTCAAAAAGATGAAATGTATATGTTTTTCGTAACAAGTAATCAACTAAAAATGTTTGAAGATACAATATATTTGGCAAAAAAAAGTTGACAAGCTATTTCTATAAATCTCAATAAATAAAAGTGAGCATAGATTTACTACTATTCCATCGATTATTCGGAAATTTTAATTACGAAAGATTTTTACTAATTATGAAAGATTTTAATTTAAATTAAATAAAGCAATAAATCACAACAACCTCCAGCGTGACGATTCTACATTGTTAGCCATCCTGTGATTGGCCAAAAAAGCACGACACTTTCTTTTTAATTCTTAGCTGTTCTATGATTGGTCAATTATTATTTATTTATTAAAAAAAGTGTTGTTTTGGCATCAGAATTACGAAAAAAAGTTAATTTTTCATTAAAATTGTCATAATATATTTATTACACATTTCTACAGCAATATTACCTATGTTTATGAAAAAGAAATGATCTTAAGTTTGAAAGTTGTTTGAGGCAAATATTTTTTTACCTTTCTAGTTAAGCCTAAAAATTATTGTGAACAATTTCAAAATACCATCGAAAAAAAAAAACTCATGTATTGGAAGCATAATATAAAAATTAAAGTCAGAACTTCTATTGAATTATGGAAAATTAACAATAAAATAATAATTATAAATAATAAAAATTATAACAATATATTCATTTCTTTACCTTAATGTATAAAATCAAAATAGAATTTAGAGTAATTCATTTCTAGAATAAAGCCCTTTTCTATCAAGATAAATCTCTCAGTTCGAAAGAATTCCCTTCATAAAGTTTTCATTTTCTATTCTATCGACATTTTTTCTTTTTTTTTTGGGATAACTTTTTAACTTTGAAATGCAATTTTATGTAAAAATTTTGTTTTATTTTTTTTTAAAATTTGTTAAAATAATTATACATAAAAAATTATCCTTCAAATTGTTATCGGATGGGATATACGATTTATCCATAAAATTTTAGAATTTTATATACATGAATAAAATGCATAACAGCAATCTTAAAAAAAAATAAAAAAATATAGAATTCCAAACGATTTCCTTTTTTGAAAAATTCTCATTTTCATTTTCAAATAAAATGGTTTTTGCTTTCACTAGAGGCAAATGTGGAATGACTATGCGGAATCCAATTATATGTAAAATCTTTCTTTTTTTTTAAAAATTTAATAAATAATAAATAAAAATATCATAAAAAAATTGCTGTCAGATGTGCCGATATACAGATTATTCATAAAATTTAGAATTTAATGTAAGAGCAAGACGCACCAGAGCAATCTTAAAAAAATAAAAATGTATAGAATTCCAAACGATTTTCTTTTTTTTTTATAAAAATCTGATTTTCATTTGAAATAAAATGGTTTTTGCTTGATGAACTTTTAAAAACAATTTTGCATTAATTTTTTTTACTAAATTATAATTACTCATAATTATTTTGTAAATAATTATTATGCATTAAAAATGCTCGTGAAAAAATTAAATAAAATCAAGGACACGAAAACCCTGCTCCCCCAATAATACCTCTATATTTTATGAGTAATAAAAATAATTGAAAATTCGAAAAATTGTAAGCTTTTTTTTTTTGATAAAATTTGCCAAAAAAATAAATATGTATTATTTTCTGTTGCCTAGCAACGCCGAGTCATATTTGCTAGTGTAGAAATGGAAAAGTGTAATATGTGTAGAAACGGAAACAATATTTAAGAAAAAAGTCATGTCAAGAAATATTAAAAAATAAAAAAAAATGAAAATAAATAATTTTTGGTTTGATAAATAGTTCCAGGGACATGAATTTTTAAAAATATGCTAATGATTTATTAAAATTTTTCTGAAAATTGCAGAAAAAAGGAGATCGATTAAACCAGAATTGCTTGCCTTTTTCAGATTAATGAAAAGAATTTTTAACTTAATATTTATTAACTTAATATTATAATTAATTCTTTCACTTATTTCTTAATATTTCAATCTTGTTTATAGTTGGATAAATTACAAAAATGTGCTTTGATTCTTTTTTTTTACTTCAGATATTCATTCTTTTTTATTTTCGAAATAGAATACTTTTATTATTATTATTATAAAATCAACAAGGTTTTTATAAGAGATAGTAATGTTAGTTTTTACTATGTTCTTATTTTGACTTTCACTAATAAATAACTTTTCCAATTTCAATGTAATATCTAGTAAACATATTTGAATAGATTTTCCAAAACTGTATTCAAATCTTTAGCTAAATTCAAAATGTGTTTTTTCAAGAAAATCAATAATGAAACGAGTCACACGTTAATACATCTAACCAACAATGTAGGAGATACGAAAATTACGACCTACGCTGGTAATTTCGTATACGTCCTACGCCTAAAGTACGCCATTCAATTGATTCATAATGCTGCCACTCAAGCAGCAAGTCGAAATATAACTAAAATAATTCATAAATCAACCATAGCTCTCTAAATATATAGCTTTTTTACATTTGTCTCATGAAACTTCTTCCTTCCTCGTGTTAGCTATAACAGTGTAGGCTAACGAGAGGCAAAAAACAAACAAACGTTTAGCTTTCATTTATTATATGTTACTAATTAGGGATTAGAAACTGAATTTTTAAAATTAATTTGAATAGATATATTTAATAGCATAATTATTATAACATATATTAACGAAAATGATATTTAAACTATAGAAAGCTAATTTAAAAACAAGAGTTTGATGACTGAAAAGGCGAAAATAAGAACTTTATAGAAAAAAGTCATGATGGTAAAGTATAATTGGCGAAATTGCGAAATAAGAAAGATCTTTTTATGTACGAAATTGCGAAATTATTGAAAGATCATGATGGTAAAGCATAATTGCCACAAATGTACGAAATTATTGAAAGATCATGATGGTAATAATTACCACAAATGTACGAAATTGCGAAATTGAAAGATCATGATGGTAAAGCATAATTGCCACAAATGTACGAAATTGCGAAATTATTGAAAGATCATGATGGTAAAGCATAATTGCCACAAATGTACGAAATTGCGAAATTATTGAAAGATCATGATGGTAAAGCATAATTGCCACAAATGTACGAAATTGCGAAATTATTGAAAGATCATGATGGTAAAGTATAATTACCACAAATGTAAGAAATTGCAAAATTATTGAAAGATCATGATGGTAAACAAATGTATTTGCGAAATTATTGAAAGATCATGATGGTAAAGCATAATTGCAAAATGTACGAAATTGCGAAATTATTGAAAGATCATGATAGTGAAGTCAATTGAAATGTACGTAGAAATTATTGAAAGATCATATGGTAAAGTATAATTGCCCAAATGTACAAAATTGTTATTGAAAGATCATTGAAAGTATAGTTGATATACAAAATTGTGAAATTGTTGAAAGATATATCGAAGTATAGATGTATAATATATCAGGTTGTTTCACATAAAATGAATTTTTAGCATTAGCTGGGGGCTTGATGACCGAGTGACCAGAGCTCTGGCACCGGATGTCACAGGTCTCAAGTATGATTATAAAATAGCATGATTACAATAACTCATTGCCGTAAAGGAAATTTAAATACGGAAGATAAATTAAATTAAACGTTTTATGTTGAAATATTGGGAATTCTATGGAGATCTGTGGAAAAAAAGATGTACATATACAGTCAAAATGAAAAATTTGATTGTTGCAAATACATGAGCGTGGAATTATTGAAAATATTTGCGATTACTTAGCTGAGTTCCTAAAACTAATATTCTGTTTAATTTTCGCAAAAAAAAACAGGAGACAGTACTAGAGCGCTCTTCGAGAGTCATAAAGCATTAGCTACCAAAGAAATATAAACACTTTGTTTTTAAACAATCTTCATACTTTCTGAATGTTATATTATCCAATTCATACTCAAATTGTCTTCAAAAATATACTCAAAGTTTTTCAAATAGCTTCGACAAATCTTTTGATTCTCGAGATGATAAATCTTCCAAGATCATTTTAACTTCAACAGAAATATTAATATTCCCCTCTAATGCATTTTTATCTGCATTTATTGATAAATTATGCATCTCAATGAAATGATAAATTATGTACAGTTTAGTCATAAAAAAGGGAAAATCTATCCGTGATTTATAATATTTTTCTTAAAATTCATATTCTTACGACGTTCTTAAAAAAGCATTTATTTTATTGCTACTTGATATATTGAGTTAATCTATGATTGATGTACTGTGTGAATCTTGAAAAAAATAGTGATTTGAATATAACTATTTGTCCAAATAAATGAAAAAGTTCTTTTTTGAAGGATTACCAAACAGTAATAATGACCTATCTATCTGATAATAAAAACTTAAAGATTGATGCAAATCTGTATTATTTTTAACTAAGATGACAAGAGAAACTTACGTTAATTTAAACATAGTTTTCATATGAAGTTCAAAATTTGCCTGCATTATACAAATTTACATATGCATAAACTAATCTGACGATAACATTTAAAAAGATTAAATTACTGAAGACTAAAAGAAATTATTAATAAAAATGTTTTTTATTTTATTTAAAAGTTTCATTATTAATATCCCACAAACTATTTTTCTTTCGTTGGTTTGGATGGTCTGTCTGGGACATGCTAATCTTTCAAATAAGTGAGTTCAGTTTTCAAAATGAATCACAGAGTTCAATGTGCAGAAAACAGAGAGTTCAGTTATTTGAAGAAAAAAAAATCAGCTTTCTAAAATAAGAGAGTTTAATTTTCTGATATAAGATAGTTCAGTCTGCAGAGAGCTTGGAAAACTAAACAAAAAATTCTCGTTGTAAACTATTAACATGACAAATCGGGGGATTATAAGGATTCAAATAAGAAAGTACGTACTTCCCATATGCCCTCCCGGAAAAGGTTTATTTTAAACTACGATGGTGCTAAGGATCAACGATGAAAGCTTGCAAAATACCCTTACAAAATCATCAACAAGCTCCGCAAAATCCTAGTTCAAACAATAGAAGCATATAATTTCACTCTTGCTCCTTTTATATGTAAAATTTACTGACCATATGTGGAAAATTTATGATATTAATATTAGAAAATATATATGAAAAGCATAAAAATAGCCTAATAGCATATAAGCTCAAAATTTGGACATTTTGAAGTTGGTCTGTAATTTATGGAAAGTGAAAAGTTAACGTACAATTTGAATTTGCTTGTGTTACTAATTTTTATAATAGAGTAGATTTTTTTTTTACAATGTAAAAGAGACTGACTGAAAAAAAATTGTAAATGTTGGAGAAGTTAAGAATATTAAAAAAGCTAAAAAACTGACTTATTGCTAGTATGTTCCGCATATTAAAAAACGCTAAATACGCTTCTACATACTGAAAATAATTTTAATAACTGAGATAAATAAATGAGCGAGCAATTAATTATTTAGTAAATTTTGATGAAATTATAATAATATCATGCTGCAGTCATAGAATGAATTTTGCACTAAATTTTATGAAAATGCATCGCATACTTTGGAAGAAGGCTGGAGAATTCCAAAATGTTTGTTTCATACAAGGTGATTATAACTGAAGTTTGTGTTTGAAATGACTGTAAAAGAAAGAATCACTCCTCAAATTGCCTGATATTTCACCGGAACATATACATGAAGCAATGTGAATTGTTTTTGGAAAAAAAAATGACTGATAGTTGGTGCTGTGCGCATCAGTAGATGCTACGACAATAAAAGATAGAAAATAAAAAAGTAAACTGCGAAGAAACTGTCAGGAAAAGTTTATGGTAAATTGGCTGCTTATGACTCGTTCAAGAAATGTTCAGTATGCTGTCTACTGTTTTTTTTCCTATGAGCAGAAAACGTACAATAGGCTGATGTCGTGAATATGTTGAGTAATAAAGTTAACTTAGCTAAGTTCGCAATCCAACCACTGTACGAAACATATGCTATATGATTCTACAGCCAGAAGTCACAAGATGACAAAATTGTTGGAAAATGACAACTGATAACTCTGTCCTTATCAAAATGGAGATTCAACAGTTGCTTCATTGGCGTTCCATTTTCTAGAGGAGAGTTATCTTGAATGAAATTCGTGCTATCCACACATCCACTGTGTTGCAGCGCTTGAATGAGCTGATTGCGCAAAAGGGATTCATATTCCCCCCCCCCCCATAGGCGGCACAGGTTACATGATCAAAATATCTCCTCGATAAAGCAAGGACAAACGGTAAACTCTATCGTAAACCCGTATCAAACAATGACCTTCAGAGAATGAAGAGGCAATGATTGTTAATTGGAATGGATTTTTTTTTGCCCATATGCTGCAATTTTGTGTATTAACAGAATCTTGTGGATGGAAATGAGATTCGTCTCTCCACAAAATGATCTATGGCCAAGAATTGTCCACTTCTATCCGAGCAATTAACTTGCATCTTATGATGAGTGCAGCGCAATCTATCGGACAATTTTTGAACTATTTTTTTTTTTACCAGACAAAATTCCATTGCTTTATGTATGTATATTGGGAAATATCAGATCATTTTGACCAGTGATTTTTTTCATTGCCTTTTTTAAAACGAACTTTGATTATAATCACCCTGTATATTAAGATTAGTACATCATTTGTATAACTAATTCAGTATTTATAGCAATATAGTTCATTATTTTCTGCTAATTTATTTAAAAGTTTATGCATTTAGTTTTATTTAAATAACAAAACATTTCAAATAATCATTTTTAAATAATATATAAAGATTAAAATAGAAATGAGTAAAGGGATTTAAGTTAAAAGTGTGGCATTTTTTTTTCAAAATTATGTAATTCAGTTTAATTTATTTACTTGAGAAGTAGATCAATAATTTGTTTATTTATAAAGAATCATTTTGCAATAGTTAAAAATGTTTTGCATTAATATTCTCATGGTAATTATAAAATGTTTATGCTTTAAAAAAAAAGGTTTAAGTCTCAGTTGATTATGTTCCGGAAACATCAGCTCATTAATACTTTCTGACCTTCTTCAGGAATTCCAAGCAGTTTATCGGCAAACTGATTAATAGGCTGTTACCCCTTACTGGAAGCTGTAACTTATTGACTAACTGATTAACCTTGATTGTAGCAGCTTCACAATACAATTAGATCTGCTGGAGATAATGGCTGTTTAAAGATGATCAATAACAAAGTGTTTAGGAAAAAAAATTAATCTTTTCTTGCTAGTTATGCATACTGAACGGTATCTTTAAAATAAGTTGGAAATTAATTGAGTAAAGAAATTATTGTCATCAGTAATTTCGATTGAAAATCTTTGAGAAATAACGAAAACGACATAATATTTTCAGGTTATAAATATCTTTATAAACATGTTTGTGTGTGTTTTTTTAAAATTTTTACAAACTGATGTTATTCCCAGATAAATGAAAGTCACATTTGGTTTATAGTAGCGTTGTGTTCTAAGAAATTCAGGGTACTCTAAGTCGTTGATTCTAAGCTATTGATACATTGATAATTAAAACGATTAAAAAAAGTATTCATAGGAGATTAATTCTTAATTAAATTTTCATATTTATTTTCCTCAAAAATCCTTTTCAAAATTTTCTTAAATTTTATAAAAATTAAAAAAAAAATATAGCTAATCTACCTTAATCTATCTAGTTAATAAGCTTAAAGAATTATTTCGTTTTAAGCGGATATATATAAAAATTTAATTGAGAGGAAGAAAAGGAGAGGTGTCTTTTCTCCAATTTTTTCGATAGGCTCTAATTAAAAATAGCCAAAAGCTATTTACCACATTTGAAGTTTTACAAAACCTATTGAAATTAATAGTCTAATTGAGATAAATATACTGATGCATGTTTGTCACTGAAATAAGTGTATGAATAAAGCAAAAAAAAAAAAAAAAAAATTATGAGACTCATGTGAAAGTTGCTCTTCAACCAGTTCAAAAATAACGACGTCGTTTCTATTGTTGAAACATTAAAAAAATCGCCAATTGATCATTGATGAAATAGCCATTGTAAATTTCGATTAAATTTTCGAGGCACGACTGAGAGTTTCATTATTGGTTGCTATGCCAACCAATTGAGGCATTTAAAGGCGATTCAAAATTTATTTTAAGTATGAAGGCGATTATGAATCAAATTGGTGCATATGTATTCATCATTTGCACAATAAATTATTTCTAAAAACTTTAGGGTTTTTCTTTATTAAACCTAGTACATGATGTACTTGCTACGAGATTTAACATTTCTTCTTTTCATTTTTAATTTTAAAAATACTATATTCAATAATTTTTTTGTATTAAATCTGCACTTGAAAATTAAGTTCATCAAGACAGATTTATATAACAGATACTGCAAATAGATTTTTATAATAGATATTGTAAGATATATTTATATAATTGGTACTCATAAAAATATATTTCATCATTAAAATATTAATTGTTTTTCTCGTTTCGTATGTTGTACGTTTAGCATGCCATAAATATATAATATTGCAATTATTATATCAGTTCATCAATATTTGTAATAGATTTGGACAGATTTATGTAATAGATATTGCAAGATAGATTTATATAATTGATACGCATAAAAATATATTTCATTATTAAAAGAATATATGTTTTTCTCATTTCATATATTGTACATTTATCATGATATAAATGTATAATATTATATTAATTAAATGTAATATAAGTTCAACAAGGTAGAAATACAAATGTTGTTTAATTTTTTTTTAATAATTGAATAACTTTTAATTAATTTATTTAATGCATACAAATATTATTATTTATTAATATATTTATTATTAATATGTTATTTACTAAGAAAAGAGAAATGAAATTACGTTAAAAAATAAAATATAATTTTGAAGATAAAATCTGGAATTTCACAAAACTGCTTTAATTAAAAATTAAATCTTTTTCAATGACATTTAAATCTCTTTTAATATTTAGTATACAGACGAAAAATACAATCTGAAAAATAAATATTTTAAAATGCAGAAAGCTTCTATCTGATACAATACTATGCTTATTAATATTTATGCTTATTAATTCGAATTTAATTTTATTTCTCTTGATATAAATATTTACAGTCATCAAATCTTAATTAACTGTTTTGAAAAAAAAAAAACAAAGAATTGAAGCTTAACAAAATAACTGAAATCATCAAAGGTAATTAATGATGGAATTTTGAATGGAATGAAGAAAATTTTTATGGAATTGAAAATGGTTTTTCTTAAATCCTTTAATTTAAGCCGTTCCTTTTTAAAGCAAACGCAATACTCTTTTTTATTCAGTATCGTTAAATTATTCATTTAAAAGACTACAGATTTAATAAAGAGAATACATTATGCTAATTTTGCTTAATTAAAACATTTCAAACTTCTTTATTTCTTTAATTCTTATTTCACCGCATTTTGTCAGGGAAGAATTTTCTTAAATAAGTGAATAATGAAAATTGATTATTTTTTAAAATTGAAATAATTTAAGACTTTTCTTTAATAAAATCCTGTAGCTTTTAATTAGTTTCAGTTGCAAAAAAAATACTTTATTTTACAAATGCTATATACTAGATTAAATTTTTTAAAAAGACACTTTTAGGTGCATACATAGACACTTATATTACATTATTATAGTGATTTATAACATGATATCAGAATTTATATTATCATATCATAGTGATTTATATGCTAATTTTTCATAGAATAACGTACTAACATATTGACATTGTATAAATTATCATATTTTGTATTGAGCTAATATTATAGTGACTTATATAGTAATAATTATTATAGTGATATATTGTACTAACAATCATGGAGATTAGTCACTATGATAAACATATTCACGCTGTAGAAGTCATCAGTCATATTTATTAGTCGTCAGTAATATCATGCATAAATTTGTATAGATATTTAATAATGTAGATAAAAATTAAAAGTGAGAAAATTTTGCACAGATAAAGAATACAATATATTGTACTAATTATTCATAGTGAGAAAATGTATTAACTATCATATTGACATTGTCAAAATTATCATAATTTGTATTGAATTAATATCATAATGACTTATGTAGTACTAACTATCATATTGACATTGTCAAAATTATTCATAATTTGTATTGAATTAATATCATAATGACTTATGTAGTATAACTATCATATTGACATTGTCAAAATTATCATAATTTGTATTGAATTAATATCATAATGACTTATGTAGTACTAACTATTATAGTTACATATTGAAAAAATTATCATAGTAACATATTGTACAAACTATGATAGTGACTAGTACGAAACGTAGTCACGTCATAAAATCCTCATTCATGGTTATCAGTCATACAATGATTAAAACAAACGCCCCTATAGAACTGCATCTAACTGAGTGTTTTCTACTCCATTCTATCCTATATCAATGATGATGCTATCATCAATTTAAATAAATACCATATAAGACGGATGTTTTGAATACTATTGTTTTTTTTTCATGTCTACTTCAGTATAACCATGATTGAAACGAACACTCCTACAGACGACATCTAGCTTAAATTATTTTATAATTTAAAAAGAGTGCTTTTTTTATTTCATTCTTTTCTTATTTTCACCTTGAGGGCATCACGATTTAAATGAGTACCATATAAGGATGGCATAGAGCTGGGTGTTTTGAATTTTGTTCTTTTCCTATGCCTACTATGGTGGAACCACGATTGAAAACGGTGAAACGAGCACCCTTACAGACTGCATCTAGCTGGGTGTATCGTACTTGTTTTTCTATCTATATCCAGTACCAATTTTGCAGCACCACAATTGAAACGAACACCCCTACAAGATGAATCTAGCTGAGCAATTCTCATTCCATTCTATTCCTCTACCCCCTTTGGAGGTACCCCAATTGAAATAGACACTTCTACAATTCGGTACTAGACTCATCACTTTCAGAAATTCAATTGATGAACTTTCCACTCAATAAATTAATCTCGTCCATCTTCAATTTAGATTCTGGGATTTTCTTAAGTTAGTTTACTTTATTTCTAACTGAATCAGCCATGTAGTAAACTGACGAGTTAACCATTAACCAGTTTTTCGCCCTTCTTGATATCAATTGTTCTGTATCAGTGAAACAGTTTTTTAAATCCACATTTCTTACTATTTCAACCATTTAGTGTCCAATTTATTCAAAAAGAAAATCAGAAAGTTTTAAACAATAATGTTTAGCTTCGCAATCTTCATAGTAGATAAAGACATTGGCATCATTTCATTCAATTTTCATTTGGTGAATATTTTGTTAGGCATTATATTTTTAGATGTAGAAACTACTAGAAATTGAGTGGAAGTGTTTCGTCTAGTGGAACTCTCCAAACCTTTTCAGAAATTTAGTCAGGAAGCCTTCATCGTTCCACTTTTATTACTTTGCAGGGACTTTCAGTGCAGTTTGTAGAGAGAGGGAAGCTTCACTTAAATTTAATCTTAGCTCACAGCTTTCCATTTTCTAAATGTAACGCAATTTTCCTTCGCTGCTGAAGTGGTTTTCGCTCCATGTGAGATACTTAAAATCTACCTGTGGATAGTTTGGAGAGTGAGTTCGTTGCATCTTTACCATTCTCTCCGTTTTATGAATAATGAGTGTCTTGTAAAGATAATAGTTTTATATATTCAGAACGAAAAAAAAAAAAAATGAGATTTTTAACATAAATTTTGATCTGGCAAGTGTGATCAAAAAGGGATTAGAAAAGTACTAAAATAAAAACAACCAAGTAGTAACTCGTCATTTAAGAGCCATATTTGAAATTTTTAAGATAGATAATGTTGGCAAGTTCAAAGGCAAGAAAATGTATATGATAGAAACGCAGAAAATTGAAAGAATACTAAATAGCATTATGTCAAGATGACAAAATATTATTATTTATATATAATATTTTTTAGTATGCAATTTTTTTTTTCCAATTAGTGATATCGTTTAACGTATAAGGATATAATTTTTATTTTTGTTTAATCTATTCTCTGTATCAATGGTCGACAAGCTTTATCTCAATAAGGACATAACATAAATTTAAAAATCATTGGTGGCAGAAGGAAAAAAAATTCTTCACTGTTGTTATTTCACACATTTTATTTATTTATATCTTTATGCAAAAAAATTCTTCACTGTTGTCTAGTTGCTGGTAATATTTAGTACTTGATGAAATAACTTCTTTTCATTTGTTCCAAAAAGTTGATAAATCTTAAAAATTTTTCTTCTCAATAATAAGTTTAAGTCAAATAATCTTCTTCTCAAGTATCTTATCTCAACTGAGCCATTTCGCATCAGCATGTAAAAAGAAGACCATTGCACTCGTTTTTTCTTTCCAAAAGTAGTTTAGATAATATTTGCTGCATTTCTAGGGATCTTGTAGAATTAATAATTTTTATTGCAAGAGATATTAAATCATTAAAAGCAATAGTTTTCGAGCATCGTGCTTTCTGATGTACAAGACAAATCGTAGAAATTTAGGAAATGAAGAATCTCATTTGCATAAAGATATAAATAAAAATCTTCTTATGCCATTGAATGTGTATTATCTGTAATAATGAAGTTAACTTCTGCAGTGGTAATTTATTAGTCGTTTCAAAAAATTTTAATGTGGAAAATATATCTTTGTCTCAAGTACATTCCTTTAGTAGGAGGATTTTAAGGGATTCTTATTTTGTAGAAAAACTTCGAACACAATTTTTAAGCAAACCATCAACCGAATTATGTCTATTACATTTGTAAATGTAGCAAACTGCATCGAAAAGAAACTGCATTTTTTGTATCATGTGATAATTGTGTTTATAAATAATCTAAAACTGTTTCAATTCTTCTAACTATTCTGGTTGACAGCATTGGCATTATTACTTTGGCATTCTTCTAACTATTCTAGCTATTATAGCAGCAACTATTTCGGATTTATTTTTAAATTCTTCAAAAACTAGTGAGAAATTTCTAGCATACCTACTTTTATTAAATTCCCATCTGCTTTTTTTTTCTTTTCTCCTTAGCTAATAAAAGTGAGATTTTAAATGAATTTATTGCAGTTTCACCCCGTTTCTGAGATTTAGTAAAAATACTTTGTAGCTTGGTAATAACTGATTTTAAGGAGGATAACTTTTTTTATAAATTAAATAAACATATTAATCATAAACAAAACTTTTTTCTTATCAATTAAATAAACATATAAGTAATTAAAAATACAATTTGTTGTAAGTACTATGTTTTGTTTCAATAATGATATAAATCATGAACCTAAAATTCTTAAGTTAAAACGTGTTCCCATACAAAAAAATCTAGTGAAGGTATAATTTAACCTAGCTCAGGGGTCGGCAACCTTTTGAGTCAGAAGAGTCAAAAGTACAATTACAAAATTTCAAGTTTTTAAAGAGCCACAAAATTTTTCTTACCAACAATAAATAGTATTCGCATAAATAAAAGTTTTTTGATAAAAACAAATCTATTTATACATAAGAAAAAAATATCTATTTATTCATATGTAAGTAGTGTTTTTCACAACAAATTAGATAATATATATATGGCATTATTAGATAATTACTTATTATTTAAGTAAAAAATTAAAACAATTAAACATTTACTTACAACGCTAACTTGTACTTCAATAACAAACAATTGAGCAAACAAATTCAATGATAGTGATGGCTTTCATGGTTATTCAAGTAGAAAATTTAAACTTTACTAAACGATGTAACTTGTACTTAAAATAAAAAAAATAACATACATTTGAGCAAACAAATTCAATGGGAGCGTTGGCTTTGCATGGTTTTAGAAAGTTTGGATAAATTTGGCTCATAACTTGTTGTTTTAAGTTTCAAACACGACCCTAAAAAATTTTCATTTGTTAATTGGCTTTTTTACTTTACTTTTAATCATATTCAATTATTAAAAGTAAATTACTTAATTATATTTTTAAATATTTTTTTTTTTTGATAAAATAAATAATATTTGAGTATGCAACTAAAGAGCCGCAGCTTCACATCCAAAGAGCCGCATGTGGCTCGCGAGCCGCAGGTTGCCGACCCCTGACCTAGCTAGATAAAATGGATTTAAATTATACAAATTTTGATTAATGTGTTTTAAGTTTCGAAACACATTAAAAGATAAAAGAAAATAATAATTGTCAAGTAGAGTTTTATGTTAGATTTAAAACTAATAATTCAGACAGTTTTTATTAGATGGCGCAATTGATCTACTACGTCATGTCAAACAATTGTTATTAGGCGTATTGTATTTATTGCGTGTCATTTCATTGAATGGTGAAAAATATATTTTTTTTAATGTTGAATATTGTACTGAAAAAAGGAACACACACAGGAAATTTTATTTTTCAGTTTTTGTTAGAGTACACATTAAATTCTTGTGGAAGTTTGCGGGGAACATGTATCAGTTGTAATAACATGCCAAAAATAGCTTAAATGTTTTAAAGATGCTGATTTTGACACGAAAACCCAAAAGGCGAAAACAAAATCAACAGTTGCTAAAACCTGATGAAACACTTATTGGTAAAATTGGAAATAATGATTTTAAATCGAACACTGAAATAAAACACGCCTACAATAGGAGAAAAGACAACGCAGGCATTTTTTAACATGACAATGCTTGGACACATGTTACAAAGCAAGTCAGAAAAATTTGGAAACAGTAAAAGTTAGAGCAGGGTATGTGTGTAATCATGATTCAATGTTGTTCACCGATACAAAATATATTATTTATTAAAATAAAAACGCGATATTTAGCTGTCATATTTATTGAAAGTTTGCTAAGACAGCACTGCACAACTGCAACATATAAAGCAAAATTCTATAACAAATATTTATAAAATCATCTTGAAAGCATGTTCGTTCAAAGGTCTTTGTATTCTCCGTACTGCCTGGGACTCTTCTCTCGATTCTGCACACTCGCCTTTCTTTTTTCCCTCTCCAATTATTGGCTCCGAAGTCTAATGGGCGAAAAAAAAAAGTATTAAGTCCAAAGTCTAACGTAAGGGTCAATTAGTCCTTGAAAGGAGGATCCATCAATGAGTTCAAAGTTGTAGCTTTTTGTGGTAAGGCATGGTGGAACCGTACTAAAACAATTTGATACAATTCTGACCTGCATTATTTTCTAGATATTGATGCTTTTGATTATCACTTGTTTCGATAAATGACTTATTACTTATATGAACAACATTTCCATTATCTTGAAAGTATCAAAAATTGGCTTGATTCGTGGATGGTCTCCTAGTCGTTTTTCGGTCCAGATATCAAAAATATTTTGAATTGATGCATTAATTATTTTTTAATTAAATAAAACAACTATAACTACAATAAGCTTTTCGACAAAAAAACTGAATGGATTATGTTGAATATCTAATAGAAGAATCTATGCAAACTGCAATTCTACAGACCCTATAATGTCAAGAAAAAGAAAAATAACAACATTTCCAAACAACTTCTTTCCACTATTTTTTTTAAGAAGGGAAAGAAACTCCAATTCATCTCAACTTCTATGATAACAAAACTTTAGTTTGATTCCTCGGGTTTGATATTCCCAAGAAAGCTGTCACATGATCTTATTTGACAGACGACTGCTTCTTGGAAGTTTGTACTTTTTTTTTTTTTTGGCATCATTCTTTTCGGTCGAGGCGGTATTTTTTTTCTTGATTCTTTTGTTGTGCATCAAAAGCAATACGCCATTTCCGAAACTAGTATTACAAGAATTTTATTTATTTTTTTAAGTTTCATTTTTTAGAAGAAAATAAAAAAAAAAAAAGATTTTGTCTCTTCTTGGATAAAGCATTTCTTTTAAAGTACCAAAAGAAAGAGCAGTACAAAATGAAATTTAAAGGGATATTTTGCGGCGAAATTGATATCTGAAGCAAATAAAATTGAGGAAAAAAAAAATGTATTACTTTATAAATCAGAATTGCTGTCTAATATAAATACAAGTTGACCATGTGTTTTACTGTTTACCTATAAAATTGGAATTCTTTATGTATTTCAAAACATTTTTAATACTCTTGGAAAAATTAAATAAATTATTGAATTTATAAAATAATTTGTGTCGAAAATGAATAAAATCTTGTTTCCTTTCACAAGTTTTAGGAAAATCTGAATTTTATTTCAGTAATCATCTAATAGTTAGCTTCTTTTTGCTGCAGTTTTTTTGGAAGAAAAGGCTGCGAATCTATCAACGTATTTGGCTAATGTCTTAATAATTAAAGAAAGAATTCATGAATCATTTAGCAAATTCTTTCCTTTTTCAAGAAGAACAAAAATACATGAATGATTTTCTCCGGTTCTTAAACAATTATTAAAGTTGCTTTGATCTCAGCAAACATTACCACTGGCAAGATTTTTTTTTCACGATTTCACAGTTTTGGCGAGAGGAATGTATGTTATTTGAAAAATATATATGGAATATATACATAAATACTACTCATTGACAGCAGACAAGTTTAATTGTGAGTGGTTATACTACATGCAATTAATGTTTTGTAATAATGGGAAAACCTGTCACTCAAATTTCTAATAGCAGATATACGGTATCATGTATAATGAGAAAATTATCGAATGTCTTTGCGACCTCCACAGGTCGAAACAATTACAGATTGAATATCAAATTGATACATCATGAGTTGTTCCATCGTGATTGGTGGTAGACCAAAGCTGAGAAATGTCTATTCCAATGAGAAGAGAGGGAAGCTGACCCCTCTGACTGATTGTCTAAAAAAAATTTTTTGAAGAAGACTTGAGTTTTGGATGAGTCGAAAAGTGTCGTTATTTTATTGCCACAAAAGAATAATAACTAATAGCATGTTCTATCCATTTTCAGAAAGAAACATCTAAATGCATAAACATGTTTGAATGAAAAAGGTAAATACTTGAATCATTTCTCTGTATATTATGAAAACATGCATATGAAATATGTATAATCTACGAAGTTGTTATAAAACTATGAAGGAGACGTTTTTAGCCCATTATATACCTTCCTTAATATTTGAATATTAAACATTTTATTGAAATATTTGAAAAAGCAGATATTTGGTTCAAAAGAAAAGAAAAAAAAATATATTTATCTTTAAAAGACGCAAAAAATTTCGAACTATTTAAAAAAACCCGAATGTGACGATATCTAAGATGGTGAATTTTCATTGGCCACTGCTCTACCTTTAACGTAAAACATTATTTTTAACATGATATCAAAACTTTTAAAATTAATTTTCAAAAATATTGTTAAGACGTTCGTTAAAAAGTTTTAACTGTTTCATGTTTCACAGGTGAGGATTATTTTTTAGCATTATTTTTGTAAAATGAGAGAAAATTACAGAGGAGTTAAGGCATTTGATTGATTTCAATTTTATCCATTGCAAAACTAAATTACGTAAATGTTCATTTAACTAAAATTTAAATTTTAAATAAGTCCTTTCTTAACTGTGTAAAAATCTATGACGAAACAAATAATATTTTTTCCGTGAAAATTTCAAAACTTTTAAATTTTCAAAAGTCCAATATTTTACTGGTGGAAATATTTCAAAAGCAAGGACTAATTCCAAATAAAACAGACAAGTTGGCAAAATATTTTTTTAGATATTCTCTTCTTATACAATAGAAAATTAAATTTCTTTTTTTAGTAAAAAGAATCTTAAAATATTTAACCTTAAGAAATGCTTGTAAATATTTATTTATGAAGAAAGCACAAGTTTCATAAAAAAATTGAAATTTAATAGATTGGGTATACTAAGAAATTAAATTAGCTTTAAAATATTGTAATTAGTTAATTTACTTCGCTATATGTAAAATTTTATTATACGACATCATTATAGCAACTAAACATTAGCAAGCATTTTATAAAGTAAGAAATTTCTATTAATATATAAGTGCAAATAAGTTTAATTAAATTTAGTGGGAGTTACCTTAATTCCGAAAAGTAAAATATTAATTAACCAAATTATTAAAATTCAAACACTTTAATTCATTTTCCATGCAAGTTCAAATAATTAGCAATGCTAGGAATTATTAGCTGAAATTAGCTTTTAAAATTCAAGTAATTTTATGAAAAAATAATTTATATTCTGATAATAATTATAACTTCAAACAATTAATACACGAAATAATAATTAATATTGGACTCAGTGGTAAGTGGCTCGCTGGTGAGAATTAGGGTTCAGGTTCAATCTGCTGGTGACATTGCTGTAGACACTGTTTCAAAAAAAGAGAAGACTCGATAGCGTTTGTGATGTTTAGTATTTTGCCTTGTAAGTCGGACTATCTGATGGTAGTTTACCGGGCTGTCTCCTCTTACGATACACAAATGCTGGGTAGTTTCCCTTATAAATCCTCCCTTCGAACTGCCCTCCTTCTTCAGCGACTCGGAGCCACGCCAAACTTCTAGCTACGGGTGCTTCATCACAACAGAAACTGCCTCATTTTCCCTCCGAAACAATTTATTTGTTTACTTATTTTTGATGAAAAAAAGCAATAAAATGCTAAATCTGCTTTTTACTACTAAGATATATAAGCTATTATTCGAATAATGTGAGATTATTGAATAAACCCATTTAGAAATACTAAAAACATAATGCAGAATTTAAACTTAAAAAAAAAAAAAATAATTACACCAGGAAGTTATCTGAATGGAACGTAACTCGGCAGATATGACGTATTTGTATAGGATACAAAGTTTAGAGGATTTGAAAGTTTTATTCAGTAATAGTTGCTTGTAACTAACCAATAATTAGCTTTGACTTCCATGCAAGATGTTACTTAGCTTGACATGGAGTTGGAGAATTGGCAGATATCCTACTACATGATTTCTTGTCAAATACTCTCCAATTATGGAGTTAGAGATGTGCAATCTTGGGACTGTAATTTGTGCTTGCTTTCAAATTACAAACGCTCTCTGTTGGAGAGAGATCTGATGATCTATTTGTTCAAGGAAATGTTTTAACAAGCATGCAGATGATCAATAGAAATTATGGCGGTGCTTGGCAGGACAATATCCTCTTCAAATAGGGGATGCCATGAAAGGAAGGAAGGACAACACAATGGGTAGTTGAATATCACATCATCGGGTTGTAATGATATTCCTGATGACAACAAAATGATCCCATTGTCAAATGAAATAGAACTCCGGAATGTTCGGTTAAGTCAGCATTCCGCTACTGTGCTAGTCATCTCATACGTATTTGCTGATTCTTAAACTTCTAAATAGAGTCATCGTTGAAAATAATTTTATTCTAGTTAGAGAGTTCTGGTCGAACAACAAGGCAAAAGTTTGTTGGTGTGCACTGCTTGGTTGATATCCGGATTACATGTTGGGTTGTTAGTAATGAAGAATCATTCGCTATAAAAACAACCACCCTCTATAGGTTGACAATTTATTTCTTGAAACTGTGTTTCGCCCCTGTTCAACCATTCTTGCCTACATCATTAAATGGCGCCATCGTTCTAATCTAAAGGTTGAGTGATCGTCCGAATGGATTTCCTTGTTACTTAAAGGCTGTAGGAATGAATGATTTCTAACCATTAGGCATAATGATGATTATGTCTAATGATTAGGAAGGTTAAGAATAATGAAGTAAATAATATTCTGGGCAAGTTAAATAGAAGCCTTTTAAAAATCTGCATAATCACTCCGTGAAATCACAAAATTTATTGTATCATCTTTATATACCATAATATATTTGGATATTTGACGTCTATTTAATTTGTTGTCCAATATAATCAATTTTTTGTGCCGTTTTTTGTTTATATGTCAATTTTTCTTTGAAGAGATTCACTTCATAATATTTTTAAAAATAATTTAGAAGTAATAAGGAATGTAATGAAAGTTATAGATGAAGAAAAAAAAAAAGGGATGTCTAATAGTTGTGATGTTTGAAATCCGCATTATATCATAAAAACAAGACATATACATCTTACTTACACGAAAATGTTTTTCTCGATTTCATGTCGATATATGGATGAATTGTTTTCTACTAAATTCTTCTTTTATCAATTTAAACAACAGTTAAATGAAGTAAATTATATTTAATGGAAATTCGATTTCACTTTGTGCGTGATATATAATGACTTTATTCGATTTATTTATGTTGATTATTAAATATTACATTTGTAAAACTAATAAAAACAGGATGTCTGATGGCTATGATGTTTGAAATCTGTACTCATACCTTAAACACAAGACATATAACATCTTAATAGCACAAAAAAATGCTTTCTGGATTTCATGTTCATCATATATGAATATCTTTCTATTAAATCCTTGTTTTATCAGATTGAGATATAATGACTTTATTTGATTTGCTTATATTGATTACTAAATATTATAATTGTAAAATTAAATCGATTTACATTTTAAATACAGTTGCTCCTGAATATTTATAATAAACAGTTGCATCTGTGAACTATTTATTATAAATATTCAGGACCCATTGTAAGAAATTTAGAATAAAATATTTGAAACTGCATAGCAAATCAACGAATTTACATGGAAAATGTTTTTTTTTTTTCAAAATACTCTAAAACAATATGTATTAAGTTTCACAACTTGATAATCGGAAAAGTTATTATATGCTTTGCTGATTCTAAAAGATTTATATCTATTATTAAATGAAGCTACTTTAATAACAAATAATAATAACA
This sequence comes from Caerostris extrusa, assembly GCA_021605095.1. Classification (NCBI taxonomy): domain Eukaryota; kingdom Metazoa; phylum Arthropoda; class Arachnida; order Araneae; family Araneidae; genus Caerostris; species Caerostris extrusa. The sequence goes on along the minus strand of BPLR01005680.1, from coordinate 80,876 downwards.
ACGGTAATTTGTAATTTATACTATCAACACAAAATATAAATATTTGCATACTAACTTCTTTAAATTCGACGGAAAAAAGTATTACGTTAAAATTTATTTGCTGGTGTTGCCGAATTTCAGCCAAAATTCTGAAGGTCTTTTGTTTTATCCAGTACATAAATTGGCATTACTTTATAAGGTAAAAGATTTCTAAAAATAAAGTTTTAGCTCCAAGTTAAATAAAAACTTAATTATCAATTAATCAAAATTAAAATGTTATTTAAGAAAACTCAGCCTCCTAAAGGTGAGATATTTAGACGAAATAATTCAAGTTTTATTGTTAATAGTTAACGTTAAATTCTCAGACTTACGTAAAGCATTTATTAATTTAAATGCAGCAAATGATTTTTATTAAACTCTATTGTATATTTTTATAAAAAATAAAAACATAGAAGTTTTTACTTTACAATATATGATTTCACTTTGTATATTATATGATTATATTTGATATTTGTATATTATATGATTATACTTGATATATTTGTATATTATAAGATTATACTTGATATATGTGTATATTATATGATTAATTTTTATTTCATTTTAATAAAAAGGACCAGGTAAATTATTGCATTTTTAAAAATGCATCAACTATTGCTAGAAAAAAATGTATTGAAATATTTAAAAGAATCCAGGAATTAATTTTATTAATCTTTACATTTTTTTTTTCTGGTATTTCAAAAATACTATCCTAGAAAAAAATAATGAATATATAACAATGGTTTTCTTGAAAAAAAAAACATTAATTTTGGTGGTAAATTGATTTGATCATTTGCCAAAGAGGTGACCGTAAGTGACAAAGAAGGCCATAGTGCATTCTACGTTCATTTTGTGATCACTAGGGGCTAATTAGACCGGGACCTTCCTTTTAACGTGGATTCTTAACCCCTAACAAACATCCATGCCCCCTCCAGGACTAGAACATGGAGTCCGTGGCACCAAAGGCCAGAGCGCTAGCCAATTGGCCATCAGGCCACTCTTTTTGTGGTAGAAGACAGTATTTATTATATATAGGGAAATTTGTTTTGTATAAATAATAAATACTGTTCAGTTCTCTAAATACCTTTTGTGGCAGAAGACTGTATTTAGAGAACTAAACACACATACAGATAAATCATATGTTTTTAGTTGTATGCAGGGTATCTTAGTTATTCAGTAATAATAATTCAAGGGACATAGTAGACAGTTTATGAAGTTTCTATTCCAAACTGCAGCCTTGAGGGAATCTTTTCATAAATGGAGGTACATAAAATTTTTTTTTTTTTTTGTGGATATTCCTTGTGGACATCGTTTGGAAAAACTGCAGAATATATTCCAAACATTTACAACAAAACTTTGGTTCTTATTTAATACATCTTCCGTAATATTGCTTCCACTGAAAATAAACAACCTCTGAATATTGCCACCGATGGAAAGTTTCTGCGAGTTTTATTTTCCGATTTCTTTCCTTTCGAAAAGGTTCATAAAAGAAAACCAATAACTATGCAGAAAGAACTCCCATACTGATTCCGAACCGAAGTTTGTTTCATGATTAAAAAAATAAACGAAGGGAAAAAAAAAATGGGTTCGTAAAATAGACAAAACGATAAAAAAAAAAAAAAAATGTTCCACAACAAACCTATAATCATCTCCCCCGCCAAGAAGACCCATCAACGAATTCTACAGGACAGCTGAGTCTAGTATTTCACGTTTTTACTTCTCTTTTTTTCCCCTACAAATATCTTCTTTCCCATTAACTGCTAACGACCCATAACGCCACCTGGTGTACAAAACGATGACCAGTGGAAACCGTCAAAATGTAGCGGAATCGATTGACCGAAAAAGACCTAAAAGATGCCTCTGCTTTGGCCCGAAGGAAATCTCTTGAATTTCTTGCCGCTTTTAACACTTTTCGCTGCATCGACAATTCAGTTTGAAAGCAACAGAAAAAGAATATTTTTTCCTTTTTCCTATATATGTATATATATATATATATATATATATATATATATATATATGTATACATACATATATACTTCTTTTTCATTTTTTTTTACTTCTTTTTTCTTTCGGTTTTAGGGTTTGAAAACATTTTTCTTCTTAGGAATGGGGAAGCTGGTTTTCCCAGTATGAGTTTAAAGTGAGAAAGAAAAGCTTTCTGAAGTGCAAATAAAAATTGCATAAAGGAGTAGAATTTTCGTAGCTCTGTATGGAAAGAAGAGAGAAGCAATTTTACGACACTGCTACTGACATCGCTTTACAATGGCATAACTTTTTTTAATTCTTTGCCTTTTACTGCGCATTTCAAGTAGTCCAACAGGTTTTTATGTAATTCCAGATTCGCACAAATTTGCACATCATTTTTGGAATAACTTAAGCTTGACTGCATTACCCGAAAGGCATTTCCATTTCCCACTATTTTCCTTATTTCTTTCTTGGAAACCTTCATCTATTACTAGTCAAAAGAATTTTTAGGATTTTTTTAAATTTTAAATGTTATTTTTAAAAAGAAAAATTACGAACTAAATGAAATACTTAACGAGTAAAACATCATTCATATTTGATTTTTAAGGATTTAGATCTAATGTAGTTTTAATGTGTAGCATATGGTTGTTAAGGGTTAAAAATTCATTATCAATGAAAAAATATAATCGTTGATAATATACTTTTAAAATATTCATAATTTCTTTCCAACTAGCATTGTCCTGCCATTGAGGCTATTTCAGTAGTATATGTTTGAGAATATAAATCTCTACAGTTTAATATTTACTAAGAAATGAAATACTATCAATACTGATATACACGACTCATTGCTGAATAATTTTGTAATAAATATATCAATAATTGTTCCATTTATTTTTCATATAAAACAATTGTATCTTAAAAGTATGTCAAGACAGTTTCCCTGAAAAGGTTAAAACCCATATCTAACCTCCATAAGGATACAAAACTATTGCAACAAAAGAAAAGGGAATACAAAATGCATAAACCATTAATAGTTCTGTAAAATTCTTCTATATTTTCGTTTAGAATAGCTGCATCTAAAAAAATGGACTAAGCACACGTAAAGATAGTGTCTATGAAGAGGTTAAAAACCCTATCTAACCTCCACAAGGCTACACAATTTTTGTAATAAAAGAAAAAGGAATAATACAAAATCCATAAACCATTGATGATTCTATAGAGTTCTATTATCTTTTTATTTAAAATAGCTGTAACTTAAAAAAAAAAAAAGACTGAAAGCACGTAAAGACAGTGTCATTGAAGACGTTAATACCCCTATCTGAACTCCATAAGGTTACAAAACTATGTAAATGAAAGAAAACGAAATACGAAATACATAAACTATTGATAGTTCTCTAAAGTTCTTCTATCTTTTCATTTAGAATAATTGAAACTTAAAAAAAAAAAAAAACAGATTAAAATCATGTGAAGACAATATCCCCGAAGAGGATAAAAACCATATAAAACCTCCATAAGGTTACAAAACTATGTAAATAAAAGAAAATGGGAATAAAAATGCATAAACTATTGATAATTCTATAAAGTTCTATTATCTTTTCATTTAGAATAACTGCAACTTAAAAAAAACTGAAATCACGTAACGACAGTGCCATTGAAGAGGTTAAAAACCATAACTAACCTCCATGAGGATACATAACTTTTGCAACAAAAGAAAAGGTGATACAAAAATACATAAAACATTGATAATTCTATCAATTCTTCTACCTTTTCATTTAGGATAGCTGTAGCTTAAAAAACAAAAGAGTAAACGCAAGCAAAGACAGTGTCCCTGAAGAGGTTAATAACACTATCTAATTTCCATATGGATAAAAAACTATTGCAGCTGTAACGTTTTTCAAATTTTCATGCAGAATAATTGTAACTAAAAAAAAACAGACAAAAAAGCAGTCAATAAAAACTATTGCATTGATAGTTCTGTAACGTTCTTTTATCTTTTCATTTGGAATAACTGTAACTTATAAAAGCACGTAAAGATAATGTCCCTGAAGAAGTTAAAAGCCATATCTAACCTCCATAAAAATACAAAAGTATTGCACCAAAGGAAAAGACGATACAAAATACATAAACCATTGGTTGTTCTGTAAAATTCTTCTGTCTTTCATTTAGAATAACTCTAACTTAAAAATAGATTTAAAACACGTAACGTAAAGACAATATCTATGAAGAGGTAAACCATAAATAACTTCCATAACGATATAAAACTAAAACTATAACAGAAAGAAACACGAAATGAATTAAAGAAAAAAATGAAATACAAAATACATAAACCATTGATAGTTCTGCAAAGTTCTTCAAACTTTTTAAATTACATTTATTCTAAATGAAAACTGTAACTTAAAAAACACTTAATGACAGTGTCTCTGAAGAAGCTAAAAACCATATCTAACTTCCATAAAATACAAAACTATTGCAACAAAAGAAAAGACGATACAAAATACACAACCGATTGATTTTCTCGAAGGGTCGGTGATGAAAATCATTTCTTACATTGGGCCCCTGCGTTGAGCAATCTAATATGACAGGTCAGGAGCGAATGCTTTTCTGTTTGCGCGGAGGAACATGAATAGATGTCTGCAACAGCGAATCTTCACGCCTTCGCTCTATGTGTGAGTGTTGTAAATATTGATAAACGTTCTATTTACACAACCTTCTTCGTCAAGAGTTATCGACGAATGACACATTAAGTGGGCTGTACTCGGCAAGGCTTGGAATATTTAATAACTTCTTAATAATCATTTGGCATATTATTCTAGGTAATGGTTTTTGATTTTTTTTTCTGCAAATAAATTGATAAATCTACGAATATTTTTAACAGAAATCAGAGACAAAAGAAAAATATTAAGCTTTTTACGGAGATTAGATGAAATAAAATTAATTGATAAAAGTCTATTTATTTAATCTCTGTCAAGAATTGTCTATGGAAGAAATATTCAGCTAACTGTAAAATTTTTGAATTTTCTTCAAATAAATTAATAAATGTGCAAGTATTTTTTAACAGAAATCAGAGAAAAAAAGAAAATATTCAGCTGTTTACGGAGTTCAGATGAAATAATTAATTAATAAAAGTCTAATAATTTAATTTCTGTCTAGAATTGTCAATGTATTAGATATTCAGCTAACTATAAAATTTTTGAATTTTCTTCAAATAAATTGATAAATGTGCAAGTATTTTTTAACAGAAATCAGAGAAAAAAGAAAAATATTCAGCTGTTTACGGAGTTCAGATGAAATAATTAATTAATTCTAATTATTTAATTTCTGTCTAGAATTGTCAATGTATTAGATATTGAGCTGACTGTAAAATTTTTGAATTTTCTTCAAATAAATTGATAAATGTGCAAGTATTTTTTAACAGAAATCAGAGAAAAAAAGAAAAATATTCAGCTGTTTACGGAGTTCAGATGAAATAATTAATTAATAAAAGTCTAATTATTTAATTTCTGTCTAGAATTGTCAATGTATTAGATATTCAGCTGACTGTAAAATTTTTGAATTTTCTTCAAATAAATTTAAAAACATGGGAATATTTTTAACAGAAATCTTTATATATTTTTAACTGAAAAAAAATTATAAACTTATTATTAAGGAGGTTGGATGAAATAATTAATTAATAAAAGTCTATTTATTTAATCTCCGTCAAGAATTGACGATGGATGAGATATTAAGCTGAATGTACTCGCTTCATTTGCAACTTTCAATTGTTTCAAATAATCACTTAAGAATATTATTTTAGAAAAAAAATATTTTAATTTTCTTTAAATTCATAAGTATGCGAATATTTTTTAGCAAAAGTTAAAGAAAAAAAGAGAATTTTAATAAAATTAATTTTAAAAAGTAATTTAACTAAAAAATTTTAATTTAAAAATTAATTTAATTACATTTTTAAAATTATTTAAATAAATAAATTAAAAAAAAATTATTTAAATTTAAAAATTAAAATAATTAAATTATTTAAATTTACAAATTAAATTAATTTAATTATTTAAATTTAAAAATTAAATTAATTGCATTATTTTTTAATTATTTAAACTTTAAAAAATAAATTTTAATTTAAAACAAATTTAATTAATTAATTATTTAATTTAATTTAAACATCCGTAAAACTATTTTACAGAGATTAAATTAAATAATTTTAATGATTTTTTTTTGTTTTTAAATTTTATCTGGCGGTTTACAGTAGATATTGTAACTTAAATAAACAACATATCAACTCGGGGGATAAATAAACAAATAAATTTTAAAAATTAATCTAAATATAGATAAACACTTGCTGACAAAGTTACAAAATTTAAGAATATATATTTTTAGTCATATTCAGAAGGACGTGTAGAAGGAAATTTTAACACATTGCATAGAATATAAGTTAAAAATAATAACTTCAATATGATAAGTTTCGTTTTTGAAAAAAACTTTGCTTTATTTAATAAAAAGTGTGTGCTGAGCGATAAAGAAAATATACTTGTTCACATGGTTTGTAAAATCATATACTTTAAAATGAATGAATATTTTAAAGATTAATATATAAAATTATGATTTATTGAAAAGAATTTTTAAATTTTGATACTTGATTTTTTTTATTAGAAGCTACTACTCAAACCTTTTAATAATTCTGAAATCGTTGCAGTTTTGAATAATTTCACCTCGTTTAGTCAAATTTCAGAGTCGAATTTTTTTAAAATTAACTTATATTAGTTATTAATAAATACTATTTTTGTAAAAATTCCAAAAATTTATTTCATATTTTCTTAAAGTTAAGAATATTAATATTATAGTAATATGGATAAAAGATAGTACGTATATTTTTATATGTTAGGAGAAAAGTATTTTCATTAGTTATAGAAGTGATTTTAATAGTAAGGGAATTGAATATTCAATGTGATTAAATATTCAATGCCACCGGCCATACCATGCTGAATATACCGGTTCTCGTTAGATCACCGAAGTCAAGCATCATTGGGCGCGGTCAGTACTTGGTGGGTGACCACCTGGGAACACCGCGTGCCGTTGGCATTCACACATTTGGGACCTGAATGGCCGAGTGTCTAGCGCTCTGGCGCTCGGTGCCACAGGTTTAGGGTTCGAGTCCCGGCGGTGCCATGGGTGTTTGTAGTGGTTCGGAATCCACTTTAAGCCGTAGGTCCCGGTCTCACATGACTGTAAGAGCGTCACGGAGCAAAAGTCAGGCTTCTACCTACGGGTGCTCCATCACAACAGAAGCTGCTTCCTTCACCTTTAATTATGAGTACATATGGGCTCGTGGGCTTGGCCTAGAAATGTCTGGCAAGTGGGATAAGAAACAACAACAACAAATATTCAATAATTTGTAGATTTTGGTTAGATTTTCAAGATAAATAAATATTTTAAAATTACATGTTCAAATATGATTGATATTTTATAGATTTTTTCTTATCGCCCTTGGTAAACAGCAATATCTAGATCAAGTCCATGCACCCGTGTGGTCTCATAGAACGATGGAAAGGGGGGTAGCTTCTGTTTTGATGGAGCACCCATTTTATTAGATAGAAATCTGACATGGCCCCGTGTCTTTGAAGAAGATAGGCAGTGCCTTCCGGGATGACGTTTAAGGACAACTACCTCGATTTTGCGTATCGTATGAAAGAAAACACGGAAAACTTCCACCAGGTAGTCAAGACTAACGAGGAAAGATATTGAACATCATAAAAACCATCGAGTTTCTTTGTTTTTCGAAACAGTGACTACAGAAAAACTGTCATCGGATGGAACCTCAGCCCTAATGTTCACTAGAAGCACACTTTACCACAGAGCCACGAGTCGGACTGTAGATATATAAAGCGCGGGTTTCCATATGCAAAAAACAGCCTCGAATCAAAACGCCCTAAAATTTCGTTTCACTGCCAAGCAGCGAAACGTCATACTCCAAGTAATAGCTCACTTAATTTTTCTAACCTATGAGAAACGTGTGAATAATCGAAGCATGTATAATAGAGCATGTATAATCGAGCTCTTAATAGTTGTGGAATATATTCTAAATATTTGCCGTTTTGTTGTAAATAAGAATAACGTGTCACTTAAACGTTCCTGATGAAATAACTATAATTATCGTTCTTTCCTTACTCTAAGAAATTTAAGTTAACTGAAAATAGTGGGTGCTATAAATATATAAATTTAACGAATTCACTTTTTATTGATCGTAAGTAAACATCTGTTGCTATAACGAAGTCTATAAGAGAAAAAAAGAATTCACTGACTTGACTAAAAACTGAGCCTAGGAAATGATTTAACTGAAAGAATTCCAGAAAAACCAATAAAGACAGTGAACCATATCCTAGAAATGTTCCTAACGAAGTGTTTGTTCCCGATATTGTCAAGATAAGAAAGTTTCATATATTTAGAAATATCGAAAAACTGTCATGGAGTTAATTGTCTGCTTTCAACAGTAAAGGTTCGTAGAAATAGAAATATTGATGTTTCCGAAAGGCCAACAATGCAAGGGTCGTTTTTTTGTGACGATATCTTCCATGCAAAGTTCTGTTCGTCCTCGCCATGCTATCTCGCCTTTAGAGTTTCGAATTAATTTTACGCAGACAGAGGATTTGTTTTATTTTACTTGATATTTTCTCCGGAATTAATTTACTTAGGGAACACAAATAATCTTTTCCCGAAACTAATTTAATTTAAGAAAAATAATCATTTGTTTAAAGAAAGGAAATAGTTCGAAGCTTTCTGCTTTTAAAATAATGCCCTATATATTTGAAATAATTGTAGGAAGTTTAATAAAAGCAATTAATTAATTTCTTCGAAAGTTTTGCTGTGATTCTTGTGATGAGATTTTTAACCGGAATTTCGTTTATTTCAAATACTCCTAAAAAGAATGGCGGCCTGATGGCCAACTAGCCAGGGCTCTGGCCTTTCGTAACACATACTTCAGGGTAGAATTCTGGCTGTGGCATGGATGTTTGTCAGTGTTATCTAGTGTTAACAAGAACGTTAATGTTAACGGAATTGTTAAATGTTGTGGAAGAATTAAGAACTATGGATTCTGTTAACACTAAGTTAGTTAACGTTACTGTTAACGAATTCCACGTTAAACTGTAGATCCCGGTCTAATTAGCCCAAAGTGTGTACAAAATGACAGTAGAGCAACAAGCCGAACCAAACCTCGCTTTCTGAAGCCGCCAATTGAACTTTCGCCTAATGCTCACCAGCGGCTTGCGTTGCGACTGAGCCATGAATCTGGCTGTAGGTATGTAACGCGCGGTTTCTATGTACAAAAAAATCCCTTTAACTGAAAACATCATAAAATTCCGTTTTACCGCCAAGCACCAAATCGTCATATTTTACGTAACAGCTCACGTGTTTTTTTTAACCTATGAGAATCGTGTTAGTTCCCATTCTGAACTTTGATTCATAGAAGCATATATAATTGAGCTCTTAATAGTTGTGGAATCTATTCTAAATATTTGTTGTGATTGTCTAAATCATCTAAATAAATATTTAGTATAAACACAGTCTTTTTTTTCACTAATAATTTGTCACTTAGACGTTCCTGATGAAATAACTATAATTATTATTTTTTCTTGCTAACCAACTGAAGAATGTGGTTGCTTAAATATATAAAGTTAACCAATCAACTTATTGATCATAACATCTGTTGCTATAATGAAGTCTGTAATAGAAAAAGAATTCACAGACTTGACTAAAAACTGAGCCTAGAAAATGATTTAACTGAAAGAATTCCAGAAAAACCAATACTAAAGGCCGTGAGCCCTATCCTAGAAATGTTCCTAACGAAGTGTTTGTTCCCGATATTGTCAAGATAAGAAAGTTTCATATATTTAGAAATATCGAAAAGCTGTCATAGAGTTAATTGTCTGCTTTCACCAGTAAAGGTTCCGTAGAAATAGAAATATTGATGTTTCTCCAGAAAGGCCAACAATGCAAGGGGTGTTTTTTGTGACGATATCTTCCATGCAAAGTTCTGTACGTCCTCGCTATGTTATCTCGCTTTAGAGTTTCGAATTAATTTTACGCAGACAGATGGATTTGTTTTATTTTATTTGATCTTTTCTCCGGAATTAATTTACTTAGGGAACACAAATAATCTTTTCGTGGAACTAATTTAATTTTAGAAAAATAATCATTTGTTCAAAGAAAGGAAATAGTTTGGAAGTTTTCTGCTTTTAAAATAACGCCCCTATATATATCTGAAATAATTGTAGCAAGGCGCTAGTTCAATAAAAGCAATTAATTAATTTTATTGAAAGTTATGCTGTGATTTTTGCAGTGTGATCTTTAACTGGAATTTCGTATATTTCAAATACTCCTAAAAAGAATAAAAAATGACCAATTGTCTCAATTGGCTAGTTCTCTGGTCTTTGGTACCACAAGCTTCAAGTTCGAATCCTGGAGGTTGAATGGATGCTCGTTAATGGTTTGGAATCGAGGCTGGATGGCCGAGTGGCTAGCGCTCTGGCACTTGGTACTACAGGTTACGGTTTTGAATTTCAGCAATGCCATGGATGTTTGTAATAGTTCGGTATCCACTTTAAACTGTAGGTCCCGGTCTAATATAATCGTAGAGCGTTGCGGGGCTATTGTTACTTCGCGTCTGTAACTTATCTTCAAACTACGCGCAACTCATGGGTAGTGGCTATGTGAGTAACATTGGTGCAGCGCTTGTCTTAAGGCAGCCAACACAACTGTCTAAGTGTTTGTCAGCTGCACTAGAACAAAAAAAAAAAAAAAAATTGACTTAATCATCTAAATAAATAGCTAGTATAAACTCAGTATTAATAATGTGTCATTTAGACGATCCTGTTAAAAATAACTATAATTATTATTCTTTTCTGTCACTGAGAATTTAAGCTAATTGAAGAACGTGGTTCCTACAAATATATAAATTTAACCAATCAAGTTCTTTATTGAACATAACGTAACATCTGTTGCTATAACGAAGTCTGTAATAGAAGAAAAGAATTCACTGACTTGACTAAAAACTGAGCCTAGAAAATGATTTAACTGAAAGAATTCCAGAAAAACCAATAAAGACAGTGAACCATATCCTAGAAATGTTCCTAACGAAGTGTTTGTTCCCCGATAGTGTCAAGATGAGAAAGTTTCATATATTTAGAAATATCGAAAAGCTGTCATGGAGTTAATTGTCCGCTTTCAACAGTAAAGGTTCGTAGAAATAGAAATATTGATGTTTCCCCCGAAAGGCCAACACTACAAGGGGCATTTTTTTTGTGACGATATCTTCCATGCAAAGTTCTGTTCGTCCTCGCGATGCTATCTCGCCTTTAGAGTTTCGAATTAATTTTACGCAGACAGAGGATTTGTTTTATTTTATTTGATATTTTCTCCGGAATTAATTTACTTAGGGAACACAAATAATCTTTTCCCGAAAATAATTTAATTTAAGAAAAATAATCATTTGTTCAAAAGAAAGGAAATATTTTGGAAGTTTTCTGCTTTTAAAATAATGCCCCCCATATATATTTGAAATAATTGTAGGAAGTTTAATAAAAGCAATTAATTAGTTTTATTGAAAGTTATGCTGTGATTCTTGTGATGAGATTTTTAACCGGAATTTCGTATATTTCAAATACTCCTAAAAGAATGGCGGCCTGATGGCCAAATTGGCTAGGGCTCTGGCCTTTCGTAACACATACTTCAGGGTCGAATTCTGGTTGTGGCATGGATGTTTGTCAGTGTTATCTAGTGTTAACAAGAACGTTAATGTTAACGAAAATTGTTAAATGTTGAAGAATTAAGAATTATGGATTCTGTTAACACTAAGTTAGTTAACATTACTGTTAACGAATTCCTCGTTAAACTGTAGATCCCGGTCTAATTAGCCCAAAGTGTGTACAAAATGACCATAGAGCAACAAGTCGAACCAAACCTCGCTTTCTGAAACAGTGTTTACAAAGTCGCCAGCGGATTGAACCTTCGCCTTAATGCTCACCAGCGGCTTGCGTTGTCACTGAGCCACGAATCACCGAGCAACGGCTGATATGTAACGCGCGGGTTTCTATGTACAAAAAAAAATCCCTTTAACTGAAAACATCATAAAATTCCGCCAACCGCCAAGAACCAAATCGTCATATTTTACGTAACAGCTCACGTGATTTTTTTAACCTATGAGAATCGTGTTAGTTCCCATTCTGAACTTTGATTCATAGAAGCATGTATAATTGAGCTCTTAATAATTGTGGAATCTATTCTAAATATTTGTTGTGATTGTCTAAATCATCTAAATAAATATTTAGTATAAACTCAGTCTACTTTTTTTTTCACTAATATTTTGTCACTTAGACGTTCCTGATGAAATAACTATAATTATTATTTTTTTTTCTCTAACTAACTGAAGAATGTGGTTGCTTAAATATATAAATTAACCAATCAACTTATTGATCATAACATAACATCTGTTGCTATAATGAAGTCTGTAATAATAGAAAAAAGAATTCCCAGACTTGACTAAAAACTCAGCCTAGAAAATGATTTAACTGAAAGAATTCCAGAAAAACCAATACTAAAGGCTGTGAGCCCTATCCTAGAAATGTTCCTAACGAAGTGTTTCTTCCCGATATTGTCAAGATAAGAAAGTTGCATATATTTAGAAATATCGAAAAGCTGTCATAGAGTTAATTCTCTGCTTCCACCAGTAAAGGTTCCTAGAAATAGAAATATTGACTTTTCTCCATAAAGGCCAACAATGAAAGGGTGTTTTTTTGTGACGATATCTTCCATGCGAAGTTCTGTTCGTCCTCGCTATGTTATTTCGCTTTAGAGTTTCAATTAATTTTACGCAGACAGAGGATTTGTTTTATTTTATTTGATCATTTTCTCCGGAATTAATTTACTTAGGGAACACAAATAATCTTTTCCCGAACTAATTTAATTTAAGAAAAATAATCATTTGTTCAAAGAAAGGAAATAGTTTGGAAGTTTTCTGCTTTTAAAATAACGCCCCTATATATATTGAAATAATTGTAGGAAGTTTAATAAAAGCAATTAATTAGTTTTATTGAAAGTTATGCTGTGATTCTTGTGATGAGATTTTTAACCGGAATTTCGTATATTTCAAATACTCCTAAAAAGAATGGCGGCCTGATGGCCAACTTGGCTAGGCTCTGGCCTTTCGTAACACATACTTCAGGGTCGAATTCTGGTTGTGGCATGGATGTTTGTCAGTGTATCTGTGTTAACAAGAACGTTAATGTTAACGAAATTGTTAAATGTTATGGAAGAATTAAGAATTATGGATTCTGTTAACACTAAGTTAGTTAACATTACTGTTAACGAATTCCTCGTTAAACTGTAGATCCCGGTCTAATTAGCCCAAAGTACAAAATGATGGTAGAGCAACAAGTCGAACCAAACCTCGCTTTCTGAAACAGTGTTTACAAAGTCGCCAGCGGATTGAACCTTCGCCTTAATGCTCACCAGCGGCTTAAGCGTTGTCACTGAGCAACGAATCACCGAAACGGCTGTATGTAACGCGCGGGTTTCTATGTACAAAAAAATCCTTTTAACTGAAAACATCATAAAATTCCGTTTTAAAAAAATCGTTGACTTAACAGCTCACGTGATTTTTAAATGAGAATATTGTTAAAATTCTGAACTTTGATTCATTCATGTATAATTGAGCTCTTAATAATTGTGGAATCTATTCTAAATATTTGTTCCTGATTGTCTAAATCATCTAAATAAATATTTATTCTTTCTTTTTTCACTAATATTTTGTCACTTAAATGAAATAACTATAATTATTATTTTTTTCTCGCTAACTAACTGAAGAATGTGGTTGCTTAAATATATAAAGTTAACCAATCAACTTATTGATCATAACATAACATGTTGCTATAACGAAGTCTGTAATAGAAAAAAAGAATTCACAGACTTGACTAAAAACTGAGCCTAGAAAATGATTTAACTGAAAGAATTCCAGAAAAACCAATACTAAAGGCTGTGAGCCCTATCCTAGAAATGTTCCTAACGAAGTGTTTCTTCCCGATATTGTCAAGATAAGAAAGTTTCATATATTTAGAAATATTGAAAAGCTGTCATAGAGTTAATTGTCTGCTTCCACCAGTAAAGGTTCGTAGAAATAGAAATATTGATGTTTTCCCAGAAAGGCCAACAATGAAAGGGGTGTTTTTTTGACGATATCTTCCATGCAAAGTTCTGTTCGTCCTTGCTATGTTATTTCGCTTTAGAGTTTCAAATTAATTTTACGCAGAAAAAGGATTTGTTTTATTTTATTTGATCTTTTCTCCGAATTAATTTACTTAGGGAACACAAATAATCTTTTCTCGGAACTAATTTAATTTAAGAAAAATAATCATTTGTTCAAAGAAAGGAAATAGTTTGAAAGTTTTCTGCTTTTAAAATAACGCCCCTATATATATATCTGAAATAATTGTAACAAGGCGCTAGTTCAATAAAAGCAATTAATTAATTTTATTGAAAGTTATGCTGTGATTTTGGATGAGATTTTTAACTGGAATTTCGTATATTTCAAATACTCATAAAACGAATGGTGGCCTTATTGTCTCAGATTGGCTAGTTCTGGTCCTTTGGTACCACATGATTCATATTCAATCCTGGCAGGTTGAATGGATGTTTGTTAGTGTTATCTAGTGTTAACAAGAACGTTAGAGTTAATGTTATCTAAATGTTGTGGAAAAATTAATAATTGGCCGATTATTTTAACATTAAGTTAGTTAACGTTAGTGTTAACGAAATCTCTTACACTGGGTCCCGGTACTATAGGTTTCGGTTTTGAAAATTCGATAGAGAAACAATGCCAAACCTGTTTTTGAAACAGTGTTTACAACAAAGTCGTCAACGTTAAACCTCTGCCCTAATGCTCACTTTAAACTGAAATAGGTCCCGAATCTAACTGTAATATGTAAAGCGTTGCGGGGCTATTGTTACCCGCGTCTCAAAACACTATCTTCAAATTCCGTTTCACAACTCATGGGTCATTCTCTACGTGCTATCTCATGTGATTTTTTCTAACCTTGGTGAGAATCGTGTCTTATCCCAACAAAATCTGATTCATAAAAGTATGTAGTTGATCACTTAATAGTAGTGGAATCAAAAAATATTTGACTTGTCTCAATCACCTAAATAAGTATTTAGTGAAATGTCAGTCTTAAGAATAATGTGTCATTTAAGCGTTCCTGTTAAAAATAACTAAAATTATCATTCTTTTCTCGCTCTAAGAAATTTCAGCTAACTGAAGAACGTGGTGCTACAAATGTTTAAATTTAACCAATCAAGTTCTTTATTGAACATCTGTCTGTTGCTATAACAAAGTCTATAATAGAAAAAAAAGAATTCACTGACTCAACTAAAAACTGAGCCTAGAAAATGATTTAACTGAAAGAATTCCAGAAAAAACCAATATCAAAGACCGTGAGACCTATCCTAGAAATGTTTCTAACGAAGTGTTTGTTCCCCGATAGTGTCAAAATAAGGATGTTTCAGATATTTAGAAATATCGAAAAGCTGTCATAGAGTTAATTGTCTGCTTTCACCAGTAAAGGTTCGTAGAAATAGAAATATTGATGTTTCTCCCGAAAGGCCAACAATGCAAGGGGTGTTTTTTTGTGACGATATCTTCCATGAAAATTCTGTTCGTTCTCGCTATGTTATCTCGCTTTAGAGTTTCAAATTAATTTTTACGAAGACAAAGGATTTGTTTTATTTTGTTTGATCTTTTCACCGGAATTAATTTGCTTAGGGAACACAAATAATCTTTTCTCGGAACTAATTTAATTTGAGAAAAATAATCATTTGTTTAAAGAAACGGAAATAGTTTGAAAGTTTTCTGCTTTTAAAATAATGCCCCCATATATATTCGAAATAATTGTAACACGACGCCAGTTCACAAATAAAAGCAATTAATTAATTTTATTGAAAGTTATGCTGGGATTTTTGCGATCAGATCTTTAATTAGAATTTCTTATAAAAGAACTTTCAAATACTTCTAAAAAGAATAAATCTTGGTTGAATGTAGGCCATTTATTGGAACAAACTGATTTGCTCTATAATTTTTAACCTCGCATTTTCTCATACTAATAGGAAATGGAGGCTTTATGGCAACCCAGTATGTGCGAATACCCAACTGAACTATGGATGTTTGTAGTGGTTCGGAATCTACTTTAAACATTAGGTCCCGGCCTAATATGGCTGTAGACCGTTGGACGTAGGGCTGACAATCCTACCCCGTAAAAACATCTTCTGTCTCAAAATCTGCCAATAAGCAGACGACCTTGGCCCACTTTGGGGCTGCTGCGCAACTGAAGATTTGGTTTGGTTTGTCGCTCTACTGTCATTTTGAAGCACACTTTAGGCTAACTAGACAGGGACCTACAGTTTAGCGTGGATTCCGAACTATTAACAAACATGCATACCACCGCCAGGATTCGAAACTGAAGTCTATGGTACCAAAGACTAGAGACTAGACAAAGACTAGCCAATTGGCCCTCAGGTCCACTTGACTTTGAAGAAGAAGAATAGGAAACGAGATGTTTCCAAATTATGTGGAAAAAAAAAAAAACTAGTCGCTAGCACTCTAAATACCTTAGTCTCATACTTTTAATTTTAAAGTTATTTTCACCTGTGAATCTAAGATTATCATTATTTCAAACTGTAATTTTGTCGCAGTTTGAATTTTGCTAACTTTCTGTGCATGTATATGATTATTTGATTAAAAAAAAATAGCTTATTAATTGCTTTTTTTTGGAAACATTAGATTATTCATATAGCTTTTATATTTTATGATCTTGTCACATTAATATTTTTGGTCATATATATTTTTAGAGTTCAGATATCTAAAATGGGAAATAAATTTTTAAAAAAATAAATAAATGTTCTTTGTATAAAATAAAAAAAAAAAAAAAAATTAATAAATTTTTCATGGTATTTTTTCTCGTTTTTGATGATGATAAACCAGAAAATTAAACATTAAGAAATATTAGAAATAAATGACTTACAAAAATATTAATCGATAAATATGAAAATAAAAAACGTATTCTCCATATAAATAAAAGTTTAAAAAAGTTTTAAGTTTTCCAAGGTTAGATAAAAAAAAACAACTACATTTTTAACGAATATTCAAAACTAATTTCTTGAAAATATTTTATTTTTATTTTTGCAGAGTATTTAAACGAAAAAATTAACATAATTAAATGCAATTAAAAAAAAACTTTTTCGATAAAAAAAAGTTTTGCAAATGACTTCATTATTTTAATAAGTAGTTTCATCCTTAAAGTGAAAAAAAAGATTAAAAAAAAAAAAAAAAAAGATTTTAAAAAAAAAAGAAAAAAAAATCAATTAAAGGTTGCATTTCAAAAAAATAACTATCATACTTTGTTTGGAAGATAATGCATTCAAACTTCAATGCATAAAGATTAAAAAGCAACTAAGTATAAGAATATAAAAATAATTGATTTTTGTTGAATAATATAAGAAAAGCGACCAAATAAATAATTTTTTATAATTAGCATTAAAAAATTCTATAAAATATATATTGAATATCAATTTGCCTGATATTTAAATTCGAAATTTTATGCATTAATTAGAAATTCACAATATTTATTAAAAGAATTTACTTTTAAGGTAATAAATTCTGTAACGTAATTACAACTTTTAAAATTGCTTATGATAAAATTTTTATGTTTAAATATATGTACATTTAAAATTATGTTGCACTTGTATACAAGATAAAAATCAGATATAAATTTGAAAATATATCCACTAAATTTCAGAAATATTTCTTTTAGCATGAGTGAAACTGAAAGAATAAATACAAAACAAATTAACAATGTGAACAATAATTAATCTCTTTGTAAACAAAATTTTTACTGAAGAAATATTTTTATCTTTTTCTTCTCGCTACTACTGCACATGTTTTACAAGCAATTTAATTTCTTAAACTAACAACATTCTTTTCATCACTTCAAAACTAAAGAAACATTTACAATGTTAATCTTAAACATGGACGACTCTGATCTCTATCAAGATTCTATAGGGAATCAATGTTCTGATTAGAGAATATGATTCTCTTTAATTTACTGGCTCTCAATGTTTGGAAACAAGAACAAAATATATTCTATTATATATAAAATATTTGCTATTCTTAAAATATGTAAATTAGTGATATTAATGCTACTTTGAATAAAAATCTTGAAAAGGACGACCCTGATCTCTAATCAAGATTTTTGTTTAGTGGATCAGGATTCAGTTTAGTTTACTGTTTGCTAAACATTTGAAAATCAGCGTGATGTAATATTTACTATTATCATCGATTAAAATTTATCTTAATGCTATTTTGAGTGAAAATGCTACTTAATGCTACTTTGAGAATTCTGTTCTCTAATCAAGATTCTGTTTAGTTTTTGCTGACTGATGAGCATTTGGAAATCAGAATTAAATGTTTACTATTATCATCGATTAAAATGTCAAAAAAGAATTTATCCCAGTGACTGTGAATAAAAATCTTAAAAAGTGACGACTCTGATTTCTAATCAGGATTCTGATTAGTGGATCAAGATTCTGTTTAATTTACTGATTGCTCAATATTTGAAAAACAGAGAAATTAAATATTTGCTACTATGCTCGATTAAAATATGTAAAAGAATTCATCTTAATACCACTTTGAACGAAATTCTTGGAAAGTGAAGATTCTGTTCTCTAACACTCTAAAGTCGTCCATAAGTAATAGCATTTTTTAAGGAATAGTACGCTATTCACCACAAATCATTCAACGACGATTTAGATTACCATCACGTTCACTGAAGCATTTGATTAAATGAAACCTACAAAGTTTGGTGTACGAGGTGTAAAGGGAGATATCTAATAGTGCAATTTAATTGTTATGCAGTAAAACAAATTAAAACTTAAACTATCAATTGACAATGTATTGTTAGTATAATGTATTGTTGTTGTCAATTCTTAGAGAATATCAATTCAATGACAGTTGATAAAGATAAGCATTTGTATCAATGATTATGTAACCTGAAAGGGTTATCCCAGTTCTCTCGCATTCGACACTCACATGCGTAGCAATTAAAAAAGATGCCTTGCATTATCCCTTGAAGAGTATTTGTGGAATTCAAGTTAAACACGACATAATTAAAAAAAACAAAAATATCGATTTCGAACTCGCTCGTGGCTCAGTGGCAATGTGCGCCGCTGTTGAGCATTAGAGTTGAGGTCAATTCACTGGCAGGTTTGTTGTAGACACTGTTTCAAAAACAAAGAAGATTCTATGACGTTTTGTGATGCTTAGCATCTTTCCTCGTTAGTCGAACTACCTGGTGGAAGTTTACCGAGTTTTCTCCCAAACGATACGTAAATGCCCGGGATAATTGCCCCCTAAAAGACCTCCCGGAAGGCACTATCCTCCTTCTTCAGTGTCACGGAGCCAAGTCATACTTCTACCTACGAGTGATTCGTAACAACAAGAAACTGCCCTCTTTCCCTCCATCCATGAGTAGATTACTCATGAGATGTTCGTCCCACACTGCAGGACACTGAAAATTAGAAACAACAACGGCTCCGAAATGAATTTTCTTCAATCCATTTAGTAAATATTTAAATAATTCAACATTTAAATTTCTAATCTGTATATTTATACTATTCTGATAATTAAAAAAGCAAAACATTAATGCTTGAAAAAATTCCGTCTTTTTTCCCGTTTTCTGATCAACTTTTTTTCATTTTTTTACACTTTTCCAGAATTCCCCTTTTTTAACGTCATTATTTTTTATCTCAACCTATTACAAGAAATTGCGAATCACAGACATTATTGAAGAGAAACGCATTCGATGCCCATTATTCAGAAGTCTCGACTCATTTCCCACGTATCTTACGGCCGCATTTGGCCAACAGCCATATGGCATCGTCCTCAGTCAAACAGGCGTTTCTAAACGCCGCTTTCTATTTTTTCCTTATCCAAGGACAAGAATAATTAATGATTATGGCGTAGATATGTCCAACTCTCTTCCATCAACATTCATTTTCATGTAGTGTAGTAGCCCGAAAGGTCCCCACTAATCTTATTTGACATTCTATGGTTTAGGTACAACCCATCAACTTGTTTTTATGTTTATGGTCACTGATTTTATTCAGTAACCGGCAATAATAAAAAATTCTTACTTCTTGGATTTCTTGTTAAAATTCATATTTGAAAATGGATGATACACAGTTCTGATTTAATGAGATTTCCATCATGAAATCATTAAAATAATGAGGAAGAATTATAATTTGTAAGCTTATATAGCTATTGTGGCGATTTAATTAATTTTTTGGAAAAAAAGTTATGACTATCTGGATGATTTTTCTTTTCGTCTTAGCTTAGTAAATAACACAATAAGTGTTATTTAATTATGTAACATGCTTCCCCTTTACACTGACAAGAGCGTACGCTGTGGCGTTCAGGAGAAATGGACAATCGGCCTCGGGACTCTTACTAGTGAGGAAGTACAGCTAAATCTGCGCTCCCGTTGAGAAACATTCAGTTTATAGTTTCTCTTTCTCAGAGGAAATATATTTAATGCAACCTTGAGTATTAATATTTAACGCAAATTCTGCATATTAGTACTAACGCGACGCTGCTTATTTTTTAAGAGACTAAAAACCAGATTAAAATCATAAATTGACACACTTTTCTAGAAATGCTCCTTTTTAACTCATTATTTTTAATCACAAGAATAGATGTATATTCAAAATATAGAAGTATATTATAAATATATTACATAGATATAAGAAGTATAGAGAGGAAGTATATTTCGTGCACCCTGCGAATATAAAAGTTTCAGTTTTCGGCTTAGAAGTGAAGTTCTTTCACCTATTATCTTTAAATGTGTTAAATATTGCATGTCTTTTTAATTATATGTATGTGGTGTCTGTGTCAATAAAGCTGTGAGTTCTCCAACCTGTTCCTCAAGTATCTCAATTCAGCCACATCCAGTTACCATTTCATTGCTTAGCCTGTACACTAGAAGTAAATTTTTTTAAAAAGGACAATTTACAAATTTTATAGCAAATGATCATTTAATATCTCAAGGCAAAACAGAGAAACCGTTATAAAAAAAACTAGAATTAATTGAAATGGATAAATAGACATATAGAGAAAATAACCTAATCAGTATAATGCAACTAACGTAACATTAATCACCAGCAACAATAATGGCCAAACCGTAATCTGTATTACGAAAACTAGCGTAAATCATAAAAAATTATGCTGTAATATGAAAATGAGATGACTATTATTTTAACAGCTTCTTACAATTGAATCGTTTAGAATACCTATATATTTGTCTAGCAGAATTGAATGAAGCAATTTTCTGTCATTTTTTTTTTTTTGATTGAAATGAAAATAACAATCTAATATTATCATATAGCTTACTTAAATGTTCATAGAAAAGCTAGTTGATAGTTCATATTCAATACATTGCAATTTGTTGGATATTTCTTAGGTTTCATTGCAAATATTCTTTTAAATAATAATAAATTGAAAATATTCATTAAATTTCATTTTTAAATATTCTTTTATATCGTATTATTACAGTGATGCAATATTTAAATCTTTCATAAACACTCAAATAAAAACATTTTTTTAGTACATAAAAAAAAAAACTTTCCTATTTTAAAAATATAAATTACATTGAAATAATTTTATTAAATGAAATTTTTATAGCCATCTCAATGCACTCTCTTCTCTTACTAGAATTTTGGTAAAAAGACTTTGTAACAACATTATTTAAAAAGAGTTTTAAATATTGTTGTTTCTTTATTGAAAAACCTTGAATAAGCTGGTGTTCCCATGGTAACGACATCAATATTTATTAGAATTATTTATTTCTGAGACAGACAAAAGGATAAAAAAAAACTTAGCTACTAATTTATAGATTTATTTATTCTTATTAATCACAGGTTTTAATTAAATACATGTCTATGTCTAACTAAAATACATAAGATACTTAAAGCATTAATTCTAGCATCAAATTTATGTCAATAAAAAATATGTATTGCTATTTTAATGATGGATTAATTTTTGTTGTTTATAAGCTTTTACTATGTTCGAATTTCTATTTCGTTATTTCTGAGGATTCAAAAAAAGTAGATTCTAAAACACTAACTACAAATTTATAGATTTATTTATTTTATTAATTACAGTCTGGCTTTAAAACTTTATTAAATACATGTCTATGGTACCTGGTGAATACATAAGATACTTAAAAGCATTAATTCTGGCTCACATTTATATCAATACAAATATGGCGGTTATATTAATGATGGATTAATTTTGGTGTTTATAAGTTTACTACTTTAGAATTTCTATTTTATTTCCTTCCAAATGATAAATAACATTTCTTGATAATTAATTTAACTTAAATTTACGCAACAAACAAAAGACAATTTTTGATTTTTTTTATAAAATTTGACTTTTTATATGTTTGGCACTTTGACTTGGCTTAAATTTTATTGCTGCTTCAAAATTATTAAATCTACTCTATATTCAAATAATAACCGTTCATTTTTTTTAAATATTTTTAATAATTAAAAAATTAAATTTGTTTTAAACTCCAATTTCATGACGCAAGAATTAAGAAAGAAAAAGACGAGTTTTTCATTAAAAAATACATTAGCAAACAATTTAGATTGATTTTTGACAAAGCCAAAGTTTTTTTGACCAATTTTTAAAAATCAAATTTCCGACAAGTCTTCTTAAAGAACATAAAAATTCTGTATGCAATAATATTTTAAGGTAATTAAGGAAAATTACATTTTTTTTCACAGATTTAATGCAAATGTCGATGTTCCAACTGGTTGAAAAAACAATACAAAAAGGAAAACTCATTTGCAAATTCTAGAAACCAAAAGCCCGAATTCCAAAAAAACTGAATCCCTATTGAATAACGAACAACACTAAAAATAAATGACTTTTTAGTTATTCCTACTACCCATTCAAACTCTTGACACATTTTTTGAATCTTCGCCAGTGAATCGTTCATAAATTGCAAAGTTTTCACAATACAATCGTTACGAATCATTTGATTGATGTAGTTCTTACTATGATATATTTCTACAAAGCTTTGCGATATTTATGATGCCCATTTGACATGTTTTCATTATTTTTATATACTTTTCAAAATTTTTATGTTTTTACTTATTTTTCACTGCGGCGTGATTTCTCAAATCTCGACTGGTACTAAAAACAAACATCTTTAAGATAAGAACAAAATGCTTGATATTTCATACCAAAGTATGTATTTTAGAATAAATTTTTATCAAATTTGAAAGTCTTCTTAGTGAGTATAAATATATTAATGTATGGAATGATTTTATCTAAAGGAAATTAAAGAAAATTATATTTTTTGAATAAGCCTAATAAAATAGTCGTTGGATCTTCGACTGAAATAATTTTACACCTAAAACAGTAATGAAAACATTATTTTGAAAATTTTAATCGTATTTTTCGATTTTTGGACCACTCATGAAGATAATAATAAGTAATAGAGTTTGTGAATCACCCTTTCTCTGATGCGCTGACAAGAACGCTCACTGCAGCATTCAAGAGAAAGTTTAGTTGGCCTACAGACTTTCGCTCGAAGTAGTTGTAAATTTTGAGCAACCTTGCGCTCCTGTCGAGTACTTATTGAGCAGTGGTGTTCTTCCACAAACCTCTAATTACCTTTTTTGCTTTGAATGTTAAATATTAACTAATTGTATTTTGTTGTGTTTGTGTGAGTAAATAAAAGTATGAATTCTAGATCCTGCGCGTCTAGTATCTCAAAACATCACCCATCACTACAAGTTATATATACATTGAACAATTATTTCAAGGCTTCACCTCATATATATTTTTAACATTATGAGTGTTGTAGCTGTATCGTGTATTGGATGCATATACTTTTTTTTGTTCAAAATCGGCAGTGCCTTGTTTTCTACTTAAGCAATTCACGGACAGCTACTAATGAGTGATGAGGGGAAGACATTGCCTACCGTAAGGACTTTTTAAGACAAACTGCCCCACATTTGCATGCCATATGTGAGAAAATCTGGAAAACTATCCTTCAAGGTGTGCAAAGGTTCTTCCTATCTGTTGTTCATAGTTCTACATATATATTCCTATGAATAAAATTTAATATAATTTTACTAATTATTTATAATAATAATTATCATAATGCTAATAATTAATTATTATATATATTTACACACACACACACACATATATATATTTTATGATTAGAGTATTATTATTATTATTATATTATAATTAATAATAATTATTCTAAATTATAACTCTATTAATTGAATTTTAATATAATTCTATTAGGAATTACAGGAAAAAAATTAAATCTAAAGTGAAAAATAAGACACATTTTAAAAATAAAAAATAAAAGATAATTCACCAGAAATAAGAAATGTATAATGTTACAATGAATAGAAGAGCTACAGGAAATGAATGAAAAACAAACACAATTTAAAAATAATTCTTTTCTTTAAAAATCACAGAAAATACGAGTTAAAAAAAAAATTCTTAAGATTCTCAGAATGAAAGATCTAAAATTTTTTTTTTTTAAAATTTCAACGTCTTTTTGATCAGAAAACGAAATAGAAGAATTTTACAAAATAACAGTCGAAATAAATACGAAATGAGAATTAAAAAAAAAAAAATCTGATATCAGAAAATGCTTTCTTTTTTAAAAGTGAAAAGAAGATGCAAAAAGATAAAAATTTATTTAAAAAAAAAAAAAAAAAGATTGCAATCAGTTCATGAAAAGGATAAAAAGAAATAAACAAATGGAATAAGCTGCCGTGAAAAGTAAGTAAATCAAAAGGTGAAGGAGTCAACAGGTAAGACAGTCTAGACAATCCGTTGGAATTGATTTCTTGCTCTGCATTTTTTGAAGAGAACATTTTTATTTTATATTGTAACATTTTAAAAGATGCTACCTGAAAGTAAAAAACATTTCTTGAAATGCTTTTTTTGCATTATATGATTCTAGATTTTTTTTTAATTCTGTTTACAAAAAGTTAATGATTTATTTATGAGAAAAAAACTAATTTGTAAATGCTTTATAACTAAGACAAAATAAATCTAACAAATTGTTAGTAATTTTAATTATAACATTTACATAATACTTATTAACATATGTAACCGTGCTTCCTCCTACTCTCTGCAAGAGCGTCCCCCTGTGGTGTTCAGGATAAATTTGCCAGTAGGCCTCGAGACTCTCACCTGAGAGGAATTACAGCGCATTTGTGATCCTGCTGAGAAACGTTTAATTTGCAATCTCTCATCCCGAGAGGAAATATATTTGATGGAACTTTGTGTATTATTAAACCTACAGACTGTCACCAGAAGAGGAAATATATTTAGCGCATCCTGCCCATAGAT
Source organism: Caerostris extrusa (assembly GCA_021605095.1). Classification (NCBI taxonomy): domain Eukaryota; kingdom Metazoa; phylum Arthropoda; class Arachnida; order Araneae; family Araneidae; genus Caerostris; species Caerostris extrusa. The sequence continues at coordinate 55,423 of BPLR01005680.1, read as the reverse complement.
GAGTTTCAGGTTTTCGGCTTAGAAGTATAATAAAATCCATTCCACTAATCTATAATTATCTTTCTTTAAATTTAAGTGCGTTGAATTTTGTATGCATTTAATTGTTTGTGATGTTTGATTTGTCTCTCATCCCGAGTGTGTAAATAAAGCTGTGAGTTCTCAAACTTGTGTCTCAAGTCTCAACCTTTCTTTTAACCATGTTTGTGAGTGGGTGATGCAAATAAAGCCTCAAACTTGTTACAAGTCTCAGATGCAGATGCACAACCCACAACTCTGCACATTTGTTTTTTGGCGGTTGCAAGTTATAGAATATAAAATATTTTTCAGTTTTATTAAACTTTGTAAAGAATAAACAACAGTGCAAAAATTAGAGTTTTGCATTTTTAAATAACTCGCTTTCATTAACTTTAGCTAAATAAAGCAATCACTATTATTCAAGAAAGCACAATACATTTTAGTTTTTCTTAATCTGTTGGCATTTGATATAATGGTATTAGTTTGGAAAATAAATTTAAAAAGTAATTTTAAATTAATAAATGTTGAATTAATTTTTAATCAAAATAAATTTAATTTTTTATTTTAAATAATTTTATAAAATAATAAATAAACATTTTATCACTTTGATTCATTAAATCTCTTGAAGTGTATAAAACAGAACACTGAATATATAGTATATATGCTCTCTTTTTTGCAAATTCTCTTAATTAAATAATTAAAATAAAAATTTAATAAGATTTATATTTTTAAAAAATAAAGTAAAATTTAAATTTAATTTAAATAAATAAATTTATAAATATTTTATTATATCTACTTAATTTTCTATAGTAACTTAACTATTGGCGACAGTCAGTTTTTTAAGCCTGAAATTATCTGGAAGAGTGAAAATCTGAAGGTAAAATTTTTTTAAAGTAAGAAAAAGTAAGGTGTTTTTTATTTAATTAAAAATGAATTAATAAAAAATTTCGCCTGCGTATTTGTGGAACGAAGAAATAAATCCAAAGATAAAAAATTGAACATCTAAATGTAAATTTAAATGTATAACTATATGCTGAAACATATTCTCGTGCTTGCATCCATTTATAAATTGTATCACTGAAAAAGTCTTCTGAAGGTGTAAATTGTATTGCGAAAATTTTCTTTTGATTGGACTAAATGAGGTGTAAAGGAAGATGCGAACCCTCCAGATCCATCCCTTCAGGATATTAGTTCCAGATTGGGGTAGTAAAATGTAGTTAAAGTGTAACAAATCGTTTTAGTACACCTTAGATAATGATGAATCGGCTACATATTTATCATTGTTGCGGTAAATTACATCGGAGGAAAATTGCAAAACCCACAACTTTCTTCCAATGGAATTGAGGAAAACTAATTACAAGTTCTGTCATTTAGTCTTGGATTCGAATTGTTGCAATTTCTGTTTTTATAACAGACGTATTTATCAGAAATTCTATTCTGAAGTAATATAACTTCAGTAAAGTAATATAATTTGATTTTATAACTTCGATTAATTAAATCTCTCGAGGTGTATAAAACAAGGCGAGTAATATGTAGCTCTCCATTTGCAAGTTCTGGTTTTTTACCTGAATAAGTTATTTTTCCATAATTTAATATTAATTTGTCTGCAGTGTAGCAGCTCAGAATATTTCGCCTGGATAATGCTGAATCTCCTATATGCCAGCAGTTGCAGTGGCAAATAATCTCAAATTAAAGTGCTCTGCAATCGAAAACTTTCTCTTTACGTCATAATAAAGTAGTTAATTTAATGAGGAGTAAAAGTTAGGGACGGATATGCTTGTAGTCTTGATTCAGTGTTGTTCATGGATACAAAGTAAATTATTTCTCAAAATAAAAACGCGATGTTTAGCTGTTATATTTATTAAAATTTCCTAAGACAACGCTGCACAACTGCAACACATAGAACACGAAACAAAATTATATAACAAATATTTTCAAAATCCTCTCAAAAGCCCAGTTCGTTTAAGAGTTTTTATACCCTCCGTACTGCCTGGAACTGTTCACTCGACCCTACACACTCCATTTTGTTTTTTTCCCTCTCCCATTATCGGTTCCAAAGTGTAACGGGTAAAAAAAAAGTGCAAAAAGTCCAAAGTCTAACGTAAGGATCAACCCGTCTTTCAAAGGAGGATCTATCCAGCTTGGACTCTTCCACATTGGCTATAGTTTGTTTTGAGAGGACATGGCGGATCCTTACTTGAGGATTTTAAAATTATTTGGGAAACGACATCTTCATATTATAAGTCTTTGAAAAATCCGTAATGAAATTTAAAATTTTAATTGTGCTGATGATGTATGGTGTGTTCAGTATACCTGTATGGTCAAGTATTTGCTTGCAAGGCTGCATTGACCTGCACATGGTCCGAAGAGGCATCGATACTGCTCAATTATATAGAGGCATAAAGATGAACATATATATATTTGTCTGAATGAATTGTTTGTCAATGATATATACATATATATATATATTTATATATAATTGTTCGTCTTCATAAAGACGAACGAGATGTACAGTAGTTAATATGAGTAGTATATTAATTGTACTCTTTTACCCAACAAGATAATGCTGGGAAGCACAGAGTTCAATTGATAGAGAATTATCTTCATTAGAAAATTTGTTAGGTTGACCTGCACAGCATGTTCTCCCGGTTTTGAAACCGAGATGAACATGGTTGGGATGCCCTAATGGGAGACATATAGCTACAATTAACCAGTTACCCTAACATAGCCCATCGAAATTAAATCTTTATTTAGACACGCATGTATGCTCAATTAGAATATTAATTTACAGAAGTTTTTACTCTTAACTGAGAAATCCAGATTTTGTTAGTGAATTTATTCCATATTGAAGCTGATCACATATTGTTCTTAGATATTATGTTTTTTGTAATTTCTATTTTGTGTATTTTAAGGACAGAAATAAGAGTATTATTTCCTTTTGATGTCTAATTTATGAACTACTGTTTGCTTAATGTTTTTTGCCAAATTTCATTAAATTCCAATAAAAAAAATTCTCTATCCCAATTTCTCAATTTTTCTTCATTTTTGGAAGTCAGTGAATTTAATTTCTTTTGTATATAAATGAATGTTTAGTTTATTTATTTTAATAATTAGACTAACAATTTCCATTTATTAATTTAAGTATGTTTTTTTTTTTTTAAAATAAAAAATTTTTGTAATTAAATTTAGGTTCTTCCGTTACTGTATTTTATAGCAAAGGTAAACATTAGAATATTTTAAAATTTAAAATAAAGATATTAACTAAATAATTCATAACTTACCAAATCTCACAATGAAATAGTAGCAAATATATTTATTAAAAATATATTCATATTAGTTACAATAAAAATATTTGTGAAGAATTTTTTTTTATTTATTATATTATAAAAGTACAATATATTAAAAGAAGATATTTAAATCAGATGAAATGTAAAATAAAAGATATTAATTAAATAATTCATAACATATCAAATCTCATAATGAAATAGTAGCAAATATTTTTATTAAAATTTCATTCATATCAATTGTAATAAAAATATTCGTGCAGAAATTTTTTTAAATTTATTATATTATAAAAGTGCAATATATTAAAAGAAGATATTTAAATCATATGAAATATAAACAGTAATTTATTTAAATAATTTTAAACAAATGCGATTCAATATTTTTTATTTTAATTTTATTAAATGCTATTTTTTTTTTCTGTGAACATCATAATTTTAAAAATAACAAGTTATATAACATGCATTTTATAAATCCGTTGTCTTTAAACCTGAATATATGTAATTAGTCTAAAACAGAAAATACCCACAAAATTACTCGATAATAACTTTGTTTTCTAATTTTTTACCAACTGTAATCACAGAATTAAAAATGGGCTGATCATAAGTAAGAAAGGAGTAAAAATAATATAGTAATTACCATATCTTCTACATTTCTAAATTGTTTTTCAAAATTAATTTAAAGCAAGCTACGTGGTACAAAAAAAATTACTTCCCAAACCGTTTAAAAATTTTTATTCATTATTTTTTCTATTATTATTCATTAGTTTCCTTTTACTTGTTTTTAAATTGAACAAGCTATCTGAATTTAACATTATATTACGCTGTGGGTATGAAAATTGAATTTAAAAAAAAATGTTTTTAGAAATCGATTTTAGTTAATTTTTAATTTTTAAATTATTTTTGAGAACACTGTTTCTACTAAGTAATTAAAAAAGCAGACGAAAATAAAAAGTTAATTAAATCAAAAAACGTAAAGACTTGAAAGAGAGGAATTACAAAAAATTTTTAAATTAAAAATTATCTGAAATAATTAGTGATTCCCCTCACACTTTTTAAGATGAATTAAAGCTCATATGAATTTAGGAATTAATACATTTTGCATGGGTTTATTTTGTAATACATAATATAACTTTAAGGGCTCATTTAAGAAACTTTTGTATTATATCTCATCTGTATTTATTTATTTCTTACTTTGTCAATGAGGTTTTATGAACATTTCCTTATAATAAAATTTAATATCTATTAATAAGCACAACAACAGAAGAGAAATTTAAACTGCTATGTTAAAATTAATATACCTTAATCGCTAAAAAAGCTCCTGTTTTTTATAAAATTACAAAAAATAATTCATAAAGTCATAGACATTTGTCAGTTATATTTTTAATATTGTAGGTTATATTATATATGCATTAAATAAAATTCATTATGTATTAATCCAAAATTATACTGAATTCTATTGGTTCAAATTTTGTTGATTTCTGATGCCTTTTTGGAACTTGAAATATTATTACTAATGTACAACTGTTTTTTATTAAAACATTTTTGATATAAAATAACATATTAAAAATAAAATGATACATTAATATTGATATATATTAATATATATAAAATTAATCTATTAAAAATATGTTGACAATAGGATAAATATTAGTTAAAATTAAATTACTGTTGCATGCGATTACTAATTAATAATTTAAATAATTTAACATAATCATTTAAATTTTATTACTATGATATAAATATTTTCATTAAAATATTTTTGATATAAATTGATATATCAAAAATATAATGATATATTGATATATATGAAATTAATCTATCAAAAATATGTAGATAATAGGTTAAATATTAGTTAAAAATTTTTTTGCCGTTTTGGGACGTTTTAAATGTTTCAGCGGTTTCGTTCACTTCAAATTCGAGTATATGAATTTCTGTTCATTATAAAATTGTCATTCATTTATTACCTATAATATTTAGCCTTATATTTAAATTTTGAATATCCTTTTTTTTTTTTTTTTTTTTATCTTAAAAGAATTTTATTTCACATAAAAATAACAATAAACCAATAAAAATCAAACATGTTTCTAATAAAATATGTTTTTTTTAAATCGTTCAATATCAAATCATAAACGAAAATTTTTAAATTCTTTTTAAAGCTTACAAAATAGGAGACAATCAATTCCGGCGATATATCTTATTTATTTCCATTCTTCACAGCATAGACGAAAACGCCGAAAGCAACAAACCATCATTTTTCTTACCCCGCCCCCTCCCCTAACCAAATAAAAGCCTATAAAACTCACGAAATGGTTTCCTGGACACAACATATTCCTATTATTCCCCACTGCTTTCAGCGCCCTCTAGTGCGGAGGCTATGAAATTTTAGTGGACATAAAGACTGCAGCAGAAAAAAAAAAAAAACGAGCTTATGTCCATTCTAGTTGCTGTGGTGAAACAGAGCTCAGGGTAAACGAGCTCTGTTTCCAAAGAAGAATGAAGTGATGCATCGTTCTAAGAGACAGTTTTTCATGCATCGAACTTTTTGGAAAAGAGTCGTAAAAGTTTTAAACGGCTCGATTTTTCTTCAGTTTTGATTTTTATAGCTGTCTCATAACCGCATTTTGAGCAACAGGCAATATTTTTTGGAATTTTAATGGCGGTCGTTATTGTGTCGAATGAAGGTTATATTACAAATGAGTTTTCATTAGAACTTTTGTGTACGACTTAAAAGTGTTTTTCAAAACTCGTAAAATAGCTAACCTGACTCTATTTTAATAATTAACCAACTTACTTTAATAAGCAAAAGTTTAAATGCTCCAACAACTAACGTAAAAATCTATTAATTTTCAGCGAAGAATGAAATATAAAATCTACATAATTATAAAGCCTAGTTACTTTATTGCTTTAGGTAGTGCAAAACTTATTGGGTAGCCACAATGAGGAAAGACAAGCAGAAAAATTTCTAAATCTATATTGTACATAGGCATTATAAAGCAATAGCTAAGAAATCCTTCTACAGTGCAAAAGTAGGAGGAGAGGATAAATGCAAAAATACTCATATACCATCCCTGGGAATGTTTATTTCAAATTGTGGGCATCACAATATCAACACTGTGTAGCCGTACCTCCATGACAAGTCCTTGGTAATACTTAATCTACTATAAATCTTTCATTTGAGTGGCTAATGAGTTGTGAAAGTGGCCAGAATTTGAAGATACCAGAAACTTTGAAATTAAACTGATATTGTAACAGTGTTTCCTCCTACACACTGACAAGAGCGCCCCCTGTGGCGTTCAGGAGAAATGGTCATTCGACCTTGAGACTCTTACGCGAGAGGAAGTAGAGCTCAAGCCTGCCCTCCCCGTCGAGAAATGTTTAATTGGTCTACAATCCCTCACCCCGAGAGGAAATATTTTTAGCGCAACTCTTCGTATGAGTTGGCTTGCAGATTTTAATCCGGAAAGGAAGTATATTTCGAGCACCTTGCGCATAATCAAAGTAATGGGTTTTCGGCTTAGAAGTGGAATCATTCCACTAATCTATAATTATCTGTCTTTAAATGTGTTAACTATGGTATGTATCTAATTGCATGTGTGTAGTGTTTATGCATGTGTCAATAAAGCTGTGAGTCTCCAGCCTCTGCCTCTAGTATCTGAGCCCAATCATATGCAGTTACAATCTGGTTGCCCAACTTGCACATTACAATATGCAAATCAACTTCAAAATAAGCATATTTATCGTCATTTTGATTAGATTGTGTTTATTATATAAATTGCAATTACTCCTCATAATTACAAAATGAAGACAAAATGAAGACAAAATGGCACTTCATAACTATTTATTGCAAAACTCCCCAAAAATATCTTTTAAAACATCTAATTTTTGTAATGCAATTGAAACAGAACGATATTACTTTAACATAGATAGTACTGAAGAATATATTATTATAATCAACGATCCACAACAAGATTTCTGCAAACAAAGTAGTATAGCCTTTAGGAGTAAATGAAAACTATCATCTTAAAGATATTAAAAAAAATTGTGAAAATTCGACATAAAATATCAAATGATTATCAGCGTATTTAAAATAACTAAATGATAAAACCTGACATTTATAGCATAAGATATATTAATTTCTTTTAGCAGGCCTTCATGTATGTACGCAAATTTCAAAGTCGTTGCATTAATAATAAAAAAAAATAAAGGCCTACCAAAAGTATGTTTTGCACCACTCCAACAGATAGGAAGTTCAATTTCATTCCTAAAAAAATCTCATTTTTAATAACTATGTATAACAAGATTGGCATCAAAGCTGGTACAAGACAACACAGAGTGAATCAAAAATCATCTTAAGAGTAAAAATCATAGATTTTTTTTTCTAGAGCAGAAGTTATATTTACAGTGGTCATGGTACATTCCCGATTTTTTCAAAATATGTAATCTTTCAGAATATGATTCCTTTTATTACGGAGAAATTAGTGAACACTTCTGTTATACAACCACTTTTTTTTTCTTACAGAATCAAAGCATCTCAAAATACCCTTCACATTCAGCGGAACAAAAATATAATATAAATATAAAACCAAAATATATTTTACTCATGGATCAGATGGAAAATTATCACTGCAGCAAACTTTATAGACGAAAGTGAACATTTAATTATCTCAATTTACCATAAGTCTAGTGCGTATCCCTGAGAAATTCTGGACATTCCTATCGTTTGTAACAATTGGCATATCTTAAACGCTCGCAGTATCGTAGTGAATGCACAAACCATTCGGTATTCGAGGCAAAGTGCTGTTGTGATCTACGATAATGCTTGCTCACAAACGGTTAATTGGACAATACATTTTCTGCAAGAATTCCACTAAGATGTGTTTGTCTATACTGCTTTCTGTATTGATCTCACTATCAGAGATTACTTTCTTTCTTACATCTCGAGAAATTCCTCGGCCAGCACTGAAAAAGAATTTCATACTGATTTTTATCAGATAACGAATTTCTAAGACATAAGAATACAATAGATCCACGTTGATAGTTGTTTCAGTACCAATGGAAAATAAATAAAAAATATCTCAATAATTGCTGAGTGATTCTCAAAATGTAAGAACAGAAAGTAATCTCTGATAGCGAGATCAATACAGGGCGTGGTATGGTCCAGCCACTGTTAGTGCAGTTCTTGCAGAAAATGTGTTGTACAATCAGTCATGTGTGGGCAAGTGTTATCATAGATCACAACAGATATTATCAGATCATAGATAAGTACAACTGCACTTGTCGCGTAGGCTGAATGGTTTGTGCATTCACTACGATACTGCGAAAGTTCAAGAAGTGTCAACTGTCGTAAATGATAAGCATGTCAAGAAATTCTTTTCTAATAAATGTTCCTGGAAGGTCTATTTCCTTTTGTTTACAGCTTAAGGGAAATTAATTTCTGACATATTTCATACGTAAATTTATTCTCAAGTAATGCTACTTAAATTTATTTTTTTATTATGATGTATTAATTACAATGGACTAACTTAACCTTGTAAAATAACAAAATGAATAATTTTGACCACAAAAAATGAAACATTAACATGCCAAGACAAAAGTGGATTCCTGTATTGTTCTAATAAATGCTCTGAAAAGCTCTGTTTTCATTTTTGTTCACGGCATAAAGAAAATTTAATGTCTGATAAACTTTTTATATAAAATTAATTCTCCGGTAATGTTTCTTAAATTTATTTTTTTATAATGATTTATTTATTACAACGGGAAAAATTAACCACCTAAGGCAACAAATTGAATAATTTTGACCACTAAAAATGAACTTCTAACTTGATTTAAGACCATCAAGGAAAGATCTATTTACCAAAACAAAAATGGATTTTTCTTTATCGTACTCATGCCTGTTTTAAAACGAAAATGAATCCTGTTACTAAAAATAGCTGTTTTATATTAATCACTTTTGGAGATCAAAATGTCAAGAAAAAAAGGAGCTTAATAAAACTTTCTTTCCAAGGAAGAAGATTTTCAGTTAGAAGTAGAGAGCAGGCTTAAATATCTTGAGTCTTCCTTCAAAAAAAGAAAACATTTCATTCATTAGATGATTAAGAATCTACTCTTTGCTGCAGAAAAATTAGCTTCGTGAAGAATGTTCTTCCCGTGAGATAAGTAAATTAAAAATTTGAATCTTCCAGCGTGGGTTGAACAACCTCCAACACATTTTCTCAGTGGTGTAGCTGGTACGATGTAATAAGAACACATGTTTTTCTTTTTTTTTCCCTTCGGTTTATAGATTAATTAGTACGTTAAGTTGAGAAAAAATAAATTGGAATTCTTAAAAGTTGAAAATGTTTCTTTAAGGGCAATTTTAACAATCTAAAATATTCTACCATCCTAGTTTTAAGTGATTAAATTGGCTTTAATAAGGACATTTAACATCTTTAAAATTCTTTTCCTGTATTTTGTTTTATTAAATTAGGGACTTAAAACAGTCACTGAAAGAGATATTCGGCAAAACAAAGTGGATTGCTGTATCTGTTCTAACAAATGTTCCGGACAGCTCTGTTTACATTTTTGTTCACGATTTAAGGGAAACTAAATTTCTGATAAACTTTATATATGTAAATTAATTCTCAAGTAATGTTTCTTAAATGAATTTTTATAATGATGCATTTATTACAACGAGTTAAATTAAACACCTAAATTAATAAAACGAATGGTTTTGACCACTATATGAAGAACTATCATGATTTAAAATCCTCAAGGAAAAATCTATTTGCCAAAACAAAAGTGGATTGTTGTATCTGTAAACTTTATATGTAATAATTCTTTGTGATAAACATCATATGTGAAATAATGTGTGATAATGTGTAATAATGTGAAATAACGTTTAATGTGTAATAATGTGAAATAATGTGTAATAATGCATATAATTCTCATGTAGTGTTTCTTAAATTTATTTTTTATTATGATTTATTGATTACAGCGGTCTAAGTTAATCACCTAAAGTAACAAAATGAATAATTTTGACCACTAAAATAAACTTTTAACATGATTTAAAATCATCAAGAAAAAGCTATTTACCAAAGCAACAGTAGATGTTTGTTATCTTACTCATGGCTGTTTTAAAAACGAAAATGAATCACGTTACTAAAAATAGCTGATTAATATTAATCACTTTCTGAGATCAAAATGTCATAAAAACAAGAAAAGAAGCCTAATAAAACTTTCTATCCAAGGAAGAAGATTTTCAATTCGATGTAGAGAGCAGGCTTAAATATCTCCAGTCCTTCAAGACAAAAAGAAAGCATTTCATTTATTAGATGATTAAGAATCCTCTTTTCTGCAGAAAAATCAGCCTCGTGAAGAATGTTCTTTCCCAGAGATAAGTAAATTAAAAAATTTGAATCTTCCAGCGTGGGTTGAACAACCACCAACACATTTTCTCAGTGGTGTAGCTGGTACGAAGTAATAAGAACACATGTTTTTTTTTTTTTTCTGTTTATAGATTAATTAGTACGTTAAGCCGTGAAGAATAAATGGGAATTCTTAGAAAGTTGGAAATGTTTCTTTAAGGGCAATTTTTAACAATTTAAAATTTTCTGCCATCTTATTTTTGCGCGATTAAATTGACTTTAATAAGGACATTTAACATCTTTAAAATTATTTTCCTGCATTTTGTTTTATTAAATTGGGGTCTTAAAACAGTCACTGAAAGAGATATTTGGCAAAACAAAAGTAGATTGCTCTATCTGTTCTAATAAATATTCCGGGCAGCTCTGTTTTCATTTTGTTCACTCCAAAAAATTTAATATCTGGTAAATTTAATATCTGATAATCTTTGATTTATGTCAAATTAATTCTCCATGTAATATATCTTAAATTTATTTTTATTATAATGTTTATTTTTAATTACAACGGGCTAAATTAACTATCTAAATTGAATAATTTTGACCACTAAAATGAAGTACTGAAAAGATTTAAAACGATCAAGAAAAGAGCTGTTTACCAAAACAAAAGTAGTTGTTTGTTATCTTACTCAAGGCTGTTTACAAAACGAAAATGAATCATGTTACTAAAAATAGCTGATTAATATTAATCACTTTCTGGATCAAAATGTCATAAAAGAAAAGAAGCTTAATAAAACTTTCTTTCCTGGGCCGAAGATTTTCAGTTCGATGTAGAGAGCGGGCTTAAATATCTTGAGTCTTCCTTCAAGACGAAAAAGAAAACATTTCATTCATTAGATGATTAAGAATCCTCTTTTGCTGCAGAAAATTAGCTTCGTGAAGAATGTTCTTCCCCAGAGATAAGTAAATTTAAAAATTTGAATCTTCCAGCGTGGGTTGAACAACCATCAACACGTTTTCTCAGTGGTGTAGCTGGTAAGATGTAATAAGAACACATGTTTTTCTTTTTTTTTCCCTTCGGTTTATAGATTAATTAGTACGTTAAGTTGAGAAAAATAAATTGGAATTCTTAAAAAGTTGGAAATGTTTCTTTAAGGGCAATTTTTAACAATTTAAAATTCTCTGCCTTCTTATTTTTTGTGTGATTAAATTGAATGTAATAGGAAATTCAACATCGTTAAAATTCTTTTCCTGCATTTTTGTTTTTAATAAATTAGGGACAAATATAAAGCAAAATATAATCGACATTAGAAAGGTGTTTAACATTTTATAACTTAATTTGTTTCTATAATAAAATATATGTAGTGGCCATATATCAAGCATAAATCCTTTGATATATTTATAATCAATTTTGGAATATTAATATAATTTAATCTTTAAAGTAAGAGATAAAAATAATCATAGTTCTGATAATTTATCTTTGATTTTTATAAAACTACAGAATTTATGTTTATGATAGATATTAAAATTTTTGAAAATAAATATTGAGCGGAGAATTGAATTTTATAATAATTTTTACAAATTTAATTGCACATTCAATTGCATGTATTTTATGATAATTTATTTGTATTATTTAAAAAATATGAATATTTGTTTTCATGGACACATTCATTATGGTATACATTTATGAGGCATTTATTATGATATATATTTATGAGACATTTATTATGATATACATTTATGATGCATTTATTATGATATATATTTATTACATTTATATGTTTGCGCATTCCGCATTCTGTGTTTTTAAATTGATAAAATATAAAATTTTATGTGTTCAATATTTTCTTAACTTAAAGCTCCTACTAAATTCATTATTCTCATTCAAACAGTATAAATTTTCCTTCTTATCCGAAATTGTTTCTTCTTATCATAGAAAGGATTATATAATGTACAATAATAGACAATATAACATCCATTTAAGAACATATGTTGTTGTTTCTTACCCTACTCGGCCAACAGCCACGTCTAGACCAAGTTGAAAAACCCGAGGGATCACATGGAAGGAAGGAAAGGGGGGCAGCTTTTGTTGTGATAGAGCTCCTGTAGATAGAAGTCTAACTTGGCTCCGTGCCGCTTAACAATCAAAACAGTGGTTTCTGCGAGAACATTTAGGGAATTACCTCGCATTTGTATCTTGCTCGTTAGTTAGACTACCTGCTGGAAGTTTTCCTGGTTTTCTCCTCAACGATATGAAAACGCGAGGCAATTTTTCCTAAATGCTTTCCCAGAAAGCACTGTTTTCATTGTTATGCTATACGGAGCAAGTCAAACTTCTACCTACGGGTGCTCCATCACAACAGAAATTTCTTCTTCCCTTTTTCCATGAGACCACAGGGTTCTTAGAATTGGTCTAGATGCTGCTGTCGACCAAGTAGGATAAGAAACAACAATATTTGTTCTTAAATGGACAATATATCGTCTATTATTGCATATTATATAACTTTTTCTAAGATAAGAAGAAACAATTTTGATTAAAAAGTAAATGAACGATCAAAGTATTATAATAATAAAAAAAAAAATAATCAAAGTATTAGTAAAAGAATTAGCTCAGCTTGTATAAAAATATATTATGATCGTATCAGAGAAAGAAAGATCGTTTTCTGTTGTCTTTCTTGGAAAAAAATTCTTATACTTTTTCGTTGTGCCAATTTTACCTAAGTTAATTTTTTTTTTTAATTTATTAATTCTTAATAAAGGCTTGCAAATACTGTTATGCATTGCTGAAATCTTACTCATTGATTTCTAAATACTAAAATTTTGGTATTAATATTTATTTTACAAATAAAAGAAGTAATACATTTCAAGAAATAGATGTTTCTTTTTGTGTTAGAGAAAAGATAAATAGAAATCTGACTCAATGCAATGTTCTTTCTGAGTTACATATTCACTGGTTGAAGTACTACAACAAGTAATTGTATTCCGGAACATGAACATAAACAAGACGCAACGGCGAAAAAAAAACGGCAACACACCACGAACAAAACACGAACAAAAACAAAAATTCTTGTAATGGAAGAAAAACATCGAGCATGAAAAATAAACCTTCATCTGTCTATAAATATTTAGCAGCCCATGCGTTACATGCATCGGCATAAAAATAAGTATCCAATGGAGATACACAAGGAGAAAATAAATAATTTATTGATTAAAGCAGTATTTCTAGACAAAGTTAAAAGAATAATGACTAAAATATTTTCCTAAAAGAAATTTTTTTTTCTCATTGCAGCGTCAAAAATATGGAGAATAAAGAAAGTTGTTAGAATATTAATATTAATATATACAAATTAAATATTAGGATTTTCGTTTAGAAAATATTAAAATTGTAAATTTTTGAAAAAGCGTTTATTTAATGGATTAATTGGATAGTCAAAACTTGTATTTAATGAATTTTAACCATTTATTAGAAATTAGCGTAACTTTTTTTCAATCTAATATAGGTAATTAACAAAGTAAAAATTTGTTTATTCTAGAGTATAACAACCATAATATAACATGAGGGTTTAAATATATATATATTTTATTTATTTGATGGTCCCTAATTGTACCGAATTTAATTCTTTTAATTTTTACTTTTTAATTTTTAATTTGTATTTTCCTTTTGTTTATTTTTAGTATTTTTAACTTTTTTGAGTACCATCTACCTGATTTTGAAACATAATCTTGTAATTTTTATTTACTAACCTAATGCAGCCAAATCTAATTGTAATTGTATCTATGAATTAAGATGAGGTTAAAGGGTATATCCTCATTGGTACTCCGTAATTGATACGCCAGTTGCCAGTTATTTATTTGAAATTCGAGCTTCAAAAACATGTAAGGAAAAAAAGTTAAATTAGAATTTATTGGTTTTCGAAAAATAATAACTTATAATAAATAACTGTTTTTTGTTCCAACAAGAAATTAATTATGACTTAGGCATGTTAGGCCTATACTCTATCAGCAAAACAGACTCTATGAATAAGCAGCACTTACTCATCTGTCGGGCCTTGACCCTACGCTACATCGTAGAGGAGATGTTTAGCTGTTGCATTGGATGGCCAGAGATCTCATACCCTGAGCGTTTACTTCTTCTTTTAGACTTTTACGTATCTTTCATTTTTAGGGTTTTACTTTATTTTTTTAAATGTTTTTAACGTTTTGATATTGAAAAACTTTAATTCTAATGATGACGTTTTTATATGTTCTTAATATTTTTATAGTGTCTTATTCTGAATTATTAGTTGTATTATTCTTTGGTGAGTGGCCTGATGTAAATGGATTGAGGTCCCAATTTTGCCATATGAAGCAACAACGAAGTCACTGGTGGCGTTCATTGCAGTTCCTGCTTTTCAGGAAACCAGGCGACTCAAAAGCGATTGTGACAACATGTAAAATATAAGAACCAGCATGTATGGTATAATGACTGACTAAAGAAAATTATTCAAAACTGATAGAATTGAAGGCTTATATGACTATGCTGTGGATGGGTAATAAATTTGTTGGTTGAAATATTCTTCCATTGGATTGAGTAGAAGGTAAAAAAAGATGTCAACTCCTAATTCCATTCTAGAAGGTGTTTTTCAAGTCGCTTTACCCAAAATGCAGATGTCTGCTGGTGGTGTTCGTTGCTATAGCTGCTTCCAGAAATGAGGAGATTCCATGGCGATTGTGACAATAGGCATAAGCGTCTCGCATCGATATTCGGGCTAGCTTGTTGGGAAGCTTACTGGTTTTCTCCAATAAAACATACAAAGGCAAGACAGTTACCATTAAAATTCGTTCCTAAAAGTAATATCCTCTTTTCACCACCATTCAGTGGGCTATTTATAGATACATAAGTTAAACACGAATCCCACCGATGTACCACCAAAAAAAAAAAAAAAGATTTAAGTTCGATTTATACGATACAGATAATGTTATATTGCGTATATATGAACAGCTTTGTGTATGTAGATAATATTATAATATAACACACACACTTACACATAAATATATATAATGAATAGCATACATAATTTATGTACATAAAAGCACACATGCATGTATAATACAAGAGAACTCTATTATTTTAAGCGAAAACGGTTGATTGCATTAGAGGAACATTTTGAAATCCATTTAATCCATTAAATGAAAGACAAATAACTAATGTGATTAGCACCGTAATGCCAAAGACGTTGACACGCCAAAGGAAGTGGATTATTTAGATTAAATATTTCAGCACGACCATTTGAACTCGTGCCAAAAAGGGATGAACTCCGTTTTTATTTGCTTCTGGGTGATTCGATAAAATATTTAAATAGTCGCATAAATTACATTTTGTTCAAAGTTCGTAGGTCATTGTTTAAATTTTGCGCTGAAAGTAATTCGAAAATTCTTTGAATTACTA
The DNA here is from genome assembly GCA_021605095.1 of Caerostris extrusa. Lineage (NCBI taxonomy): Eukaryota > Metazoa > Arthropoda > Arachnida > Araneae > Araneidae > Caerostris > Caerostris extrusa. Next base: position 39,359 of record BPLR01005680.1, on the reverse strand, counting down.
AATAAATAGGGCGTGTATCCCAAGAGGGGTTACGCTTCACGAAAAAGAGTAGATTTCATTTGTTTGTTGAAGAGAAGAATCGTCAAAAGGAATTCAAACGATAAATGATTAAATTAAGAATATAACAATTTAATTGGAAATAATATAATTTTTAAACATTTATAATTGTTCATTGTCACTCTAAAAATGTCAACTTATTTTTAAATAAATGTAAGGATTAAATCAAAGGATTAAATTATCACTTTGTACTCAAAATATTTCAAAATATAATAAATTTTATAACTTTATTCAGCGAATGTCTTCTAATACTGGACGACATCAGATTCAGAATTGCAAAGGGTGTATTAGGAAAGGTCCACATTAAATTAAACAATATGCTACCGTAATTAACCCCCACACACACACACACCCCTGCAAGATTATCGACACCTCTTCCAACTAAATGCAGTGAAACATATTAATCGTCTATTTATTAGTATAAAAGCTAAAAATGCCATGTATCAAACTCAGCTCATCCAATTTGGAAATCCAAAATTCTAACTTTGAGTTCAATACCGAAATTAAGAAATATCGTTAAAAGCATTTATTTTGTTATCAACATTAAATTTGTTAAATTTATAATCTCTGAATTATACTGGAAAATGTTATATGAATCAGCTAGCATATATAAATATATTATAGTTTTTAATTCATCAATAAAAGTTCATTAATTATTTAAAGTAAGTTATAATATATTTGAAACAAGCCTCTGTGATTAAACATTTCATCAGAAATATACTATTCAACATTGATGCAGTATCTACAGCGTAAAAAGACAACATGATATCAATAGCATGATAATGTTTTAGATAATGCAAAATTTAAAGTATTGCTTTTTTCTCCAAATTAAATCAGTCTATTATTTATTTATAGATAAATTCTATAAATTAAAAATTATAAATATTTAAAATCTCTTAAAGAATTTTTAAAAAATCAAAATCAAAATATTATGTTCTCATATGGCATACACCAAAATATTTTCTAAAATCCTTTTAAAAGTCGAAGAAATAACTTTTTAGAGTTATATTAATACGTCACAAGACAACTAAACAAAGTAAAATAAATGAACCATTTGAAAACATTGAAGTAATATATCTTTAAAGTGGAAGATTAATTGTAAGATTTCTGCACATTTTTGAATAATAATTTTTGGTTTTAAATGTTAATACTTGCATAAAGTGATATCAAAAGCAGTTTCATTTCATTAAAAGTTACTTTTTCTTAATGGTCGTTTCATAACTAATTCAAAAGTCGTTACTGATTACAAACAAATTCAGACCTAATTTACTGTTCCCATTTACAAATCGTTTCACACCTAATTTCAAGTCTTATTTACAAGTCGTTTTTACACCTAATTACGAATGTTTTTTACAAGTACTTTTTCTCTAATGGTTAAGTTTTATTTAAATTTAAATTTGTCCACATTTACAAATTGTTTCACAAATTTAAAGTCTTTTCATATAATTTACAAGTCTCTTTATACATTATTTACATGTCGTTTAACACCTACTTTTCAGGTGGCTCACACTCCCAAATCGTTTCATACCTAATTTAAAAATTGTTCACATTCACAAGCTTTTCATACATAATTTGCAAGTCGTTTCATTGTTAATTTTTAAATAGTTCACATTCATAAACTATTTCATTCGTAATTAAGTCGTTTTATATCTAATTTACAAATCGTTCACATTCACAAGCTATTTCATAATTCTTTATATTTTATTTACAAGTCATTCCATACCTAATTTACAAATAGTTCATTCATAAGCTATTTCATATTTAATTTACAAATCGCACCCCTAATTTACAAATAGTTCACATTCACAAGCTATTTCATAATTCTTTATATTTTATTTACAAGTCATTCCATACCTAATTTACAAATAGTTCACATTCATAAGCTATTTCATATTTAATTTACAAATCGCACCCCTAATTTACAAATAGTTCACATTCACAAGCTATTTCATAATTCTTTATATTTTTATTTACAAGTCATTAAATACCTAATTTACAAATAGTTCACATTCATAAGCTATTTCATATTTAATTTACAAATCGCACCCTAATTTACAAATAGTTCACATTCACAAGCTATTTCATAATTCTTTATATTTTATTTACAAGTCATTCCATACCTAATTTACAAATAGTTCACATTCATAAGCTATTTCATATTTAATTTACAAATCGCACCCCTAATTTACAAATAGTTCACATTCACAAGTTATTTAATAACTAATTTACGACTTGTTTCATATAAAAAATGTTCTTTTACAACGAAAAGGAATGAACCCAATCCGTATTAACATCCATATATTAAATCAAATATGGAAGAATTAACATCCAAACATTATGTAGATTTCAAATTCATAAAATATTGAGTATATTGTTAGAAAATCAAAGAACTGAATTCAAATAACTCTACAACAATTCCAAAGTGCACAACAACTGCTACGTGCTCTGAAATCCCCAACAGCTGTATGCGCATCAGTCAAACCGGAAAACTTTCATCACAATTCTTCATCTCTGGAAAACTTATCAACTTAAGCTCAATGTTTAATGATTGATGTGGGCTTTGTTTACTTTCAAGATCTTGTTCTTTCTCCCAAGTCTCCCTAAGTTGCTGAGCACCAGGCTTCGCAATTATGTGATTAATGGATACATAATGCGGGCTATTCACTTGAATATTAATGACTTCGGAACCATAAAGTGTGGTGTAGTTTTGAAACGGTGATTACACGTTCCTCAAGTTTCTATGAATTCTAAAGTTGATATATAGTCTTCAATTAATAAAAAGGAATGCGCATGTACATGGGAGATTCCTAAGATGCATATAGTTATTGTTAACATTTTTAAAATGAACAGAAGTGGAAATAAACTGAAGGAATATGTCTTTAATTATTAGCTTTCAAAGTTTAAAATGTTTGTCTCTTAAGAAAAATTAGAAATATAAAGTTTCGTGTAATATACGAGCATTAAAGGAAACTGTCTTAAAAACTATCAACTATCTTAACTATCGTTTAAGATGAATTTTGAGTTGTTAATCAGAGTTAATTATGAATCGTTATTTCTTTAATGAAATTTTGAACATATAAAGCACTGTAAAAATTAAAAGTTTTTGATTAATCAAGTTGTTAAAATTAACTTAAGAATTTTTTACTTATTATAGCAACTTATATATTTTTCACGAAAAACATATTCTTTTTTTTTTTCTTGGGTTGGTTTGTTGTTCTACTGTTATTTTTTTACACTTTAGGCTAATCACACTGGAATATGCACTTTAATGCTGATTGCTAACCAGTAACAAACACCCCTGCTACACCAGGATTCGAACCTGAAGCACCAAAGGACAGAGCTCTAGCCAATTGGTCCTCAGACCCCAGCATTACTTCTTACTTCGGAGATTTCAATTTAAAACTTCCCATTTAACTAAATATTATATGGCAATTTACTAATTTATTAATTTTATTTTTAACTACAGTCAGACATCGAATTTATAACCCAAAGCTTTTCTTCATTTAATGCACTACATTTTTTTGTCCAATGTGAAAAATATTTGTTTCGTTTCATTTCATATACCCAATTTCTAAACGCAAATATTTACTTCATTTAATAAAAATTTAATCTTACGCCCAATTTCTAATCCAATTTTTATTACTTTTTGTTTTTTCTTTATATAATAGCCAATAATTGTTTTATTCAGCTAACGGTAAACTTCAAAACGAATGATATACGAGTATTCTATTATAAATTTATTCGGATGCTGATTTATTAATGCATCACTGATAATAATAAAATTTGACTTAGTTGATACATTATTATCTTTTGAAAAGATCAAAGTACTCCTTACTATTTAAAATAAAAGTTTCTCTTCCTATCATGCAAACTCAAAAGCTGAACAGCAAAGCATTTAATTTAATTTTTGTTTGAATTTTAAATTATCCGACTCGTGCCAAAGTGAGGGCGAAAGATAAATAACACTCATTTTTAATCTAAACAAAAGCCTTTCTCTAATTAAATTTTTGCACCATCTCCTATCCAATGATTTATAGTGAATTTAGCGGCTCTGCCATGTTATTTTTATTACTGAATTCTTTTTCAGTAAAGCCTCACCTATCTTTTAAATTAAATATAATTCCAAAACGGGAAAAGGTTCGGTTTTTTTTAAATCTCCTAGATGTTTGTTAAAATGAATTGGAAAGAATTTAATTTTTGGCTAAATAAATCCTACTATGCGAAAAGAAAATTTTCTAATAAATTTTATATTGTTTTTTTTTTTCTATATCCCACTTCGTCGGCTCAATAGCAACATTTTAGACCAAGACTTCGTCGGCTCAATAGCAACATTTTAGACCAAGACTTCGTCGGCTCAATAGCAACATTTTAGACCAAGACTTCGTCGGCTCAATAGCAACATTTTAGACCAAGACTTCGTCGGCTCAATAGCAACATTTTAGACCAAGACTTCGTCGGCTCAATAGCAACATTTTAGACCAAGACTTCGTCGGCTCAATAGCAACATTTTAGACCAAGACTTCGTCGGCTCAATAGCAACATTTTAGACCAAGACTTCGTCGGCTCAATAGCAACATTTTAGACCAAGACTTCGTCGGCTCAATAGCAACATTTTAGACCAAGACTTCGTCGGCTCAATAGCAACATTTAGACCAAGACTTCGTCGGCTCAATAGCAACATTTTAGACCAAGTCCACAAATCAGTGTGGTCTCATAGGTGGAGGCAGGGGTAGCTTCTGCCCTGATGGTGTCGAAGATGTAGGACAGTGCCTTCCAGGAGCACTTTTTAGGGATGCATTATCCCCCCATTTGCGTATAATCTGGGAGAAAACCCGGAAAATTCCCATCAGGTAGTCTTACTAACGAGGCAAAGATGCTGAGCATCACTAACGCAATTGAATCTCCCTCATTGTTTGAAACTATAACAAAGCTGACAGCGAATTGAACCTTAGGATCTACTGCTCACCAGCGGCGTACGTTCCAACTGAGATACGAGTCGGGCCTGTTTTTTACGTGAATCAGATGACGACGTTAAAGAAAATAAACTGAAATCTTACTAAAGAATAAAAATTTTTTATTTATATTCACAAATATATGGAAAGAACAAATTTGAAATATGGAATTGAAATAATAGGATGAATTTAAATCATTCCTGACAAAAATCTTAAATTAATGCAAAGTAATAAATTCTTTATTGGTTCAACAGCCCAATGAAGGGCCAAGGCCGTCTGCCTACTGGCAGATTTCGAGACAAGAGATGTTTCCCTTTTACAGGGTAGGTCTGTTAGTTCTACGCCCAACAGTTATATTTAAACGGGACCTAGAGCTTAAAGTGAATTCTGAATTACTACAAACATCCATGCCACGTCCGGGACTCGAACACTAAGCTTCTGTCAACGTCGCTCTTCCATAGGTTCCCAATTCCAATAATACACCCAATTTATAACTCAAGGTTTATCTTCAGTTAATGCGCTAGAATTTTATCCGATATCTAATTTCTAATGATTGTTTCATTCAATTAACTATAGCCTTATAACCAATTTCTGAAATATTTATTTCATTTAATGAAATGTAACCTTAGGCCCAAATTCTATTCCAATTTTTACTCAATTTAATGAACTACTCTTCCTTTAACATAATAACCAATAATTATTACATTTAGCTAACGGTAGACTTTAAAACGAATGATATATTCATACACATTTTATATATTAAACATTTATTGCGATACTGATTTATTCAAAATGGCTGATAAGAATAAAATTTGCGTTAGTTGATACATTATTATGTTTTGAAAAGATCAATGTACTCTTTAATGTTCAAAATAAAAGTTTCTCTTCCTATCATGCAAACTGAAAAGCTGAACATTTAATTTAAATTTTGTTTGAATTTTAAATTATCCGACTCGTGCCAAAGTGAGGGCGAAAGATAAATAACACTCATTTTTAATCTAAACAAAAGGCTTTCTCTAATTAAATTTTTGCACCATCTCCTATCCAATGATTTATGGCGAATTTAGCGGCTCTGCCATGTTATTTTTATTGTAAAATTCTTTTCAGTAAAGCCTCACCTATCTTCTAAATTAAATATAATTCCAAAAACGGGAAAAGGTTCGATTTTTAAATCTTCTAGCTGTTTGTTATGAATTACTCAGAATTTAATTTTTGAGACTTTTTAAATTTTAAATGTTTTTTTTTTCCACATCCCATTTGTTCGGGTCGATATCAACATTCGATAGTCCACGCACCCGTGCGGTCTCATGGAAGGTGGGAGGTGGGCAGTTCAGTTGTGATGGAACACCCGTAAGTAGAAATCTGACTTGGCTCCGGAGTCGCCAGAAAAGGAGCGCAGTGCGTTACGGGAGCATTTTCAGGAGGAACTATTCCACATTTGCTTATCGTATGGGAGAAGATACGGAAAACTCCCACCGACTCACAAGGCAAGAGGCTGAACACCACAAACGCCATCGAGCTCCTCGCTTTTTTAAACAGTGTCTACAACAGAGCCGCCAGTGGATTGAACCTCAGCCCTAATGCTCACCAGCGGCGCATGTTACCACTGAGTCACTAGTTGAGCCTATTGCTATGTAGATAACAAGACAAATTGGAGCCTGATGAACGAGTGACTAGCGCTAGCTAGTTTCGGGGTGTTTGTGTGGTTCGGAATCCGCTTGAAACCGTAGGTTTTAGTCTAATATGGCTGTAGGGGTTGGGCTTAGAATTGTATCTTGTAAAAAGAAAACATTTTCTGTCTCTACATCTGCAGTATGCAGACCCACCATTCACTTGCACCAGACCATCCAACAGACCACTTGGCCCACCATCGGGTTGCTGCGCCACTAATGATGATGATGAGGATGATGAACAAGAAGACTTTAAAAAGTAAACAGAAGTATTACTAAAGAAATAATAAATGTAATAATAGAAATAATTATAATAGAAATAGAAATACTAAATGCCATGAATTATAAATATGGAATTGCAATAGTAGGGTGAATTTAAACTATTCATGACAAAAATCTTAAATTAATGCAAAGTAGTAAATTTATGTTATAATATTCTTCCTCTTTATTGGCGCAACAGCCTTATGGTGGTTCAAGGCAGTCTGTCTGCTGGAAGAGTTCGAGACAAGATATATTTTATTTTTACTGGGTAAAGTTGCCAGCTCTACACCCAACAGTCATATCAGTCCGTGACTTATGGTTTAAAGTGGATTCTGAGCTATGACAAACATCATGACACCACCTGGACTTGAACCCTAAACCTCTGCTATAGAGCGCTAGTCCATCCCCCCATTAGATCCCATGTTAAAGATTTATCAAAATTAAAACTTTAAAAATAGGAAATAAATAAAGTACAAAAACAAATATTTTTATTATGGTAATTCTTAAAAGAACTACATTCCAATTAATTCACATTTTCAAAAACCTATTTTAATCATACTTGAAGTGCAACGAATTATTTTGCTTATGCAATGTAATGTTATTTATGAATACATAAATAATGAATTATACATAGATAATGATTCATTTTCATTGCCTGCAACCATTTTTATAATTAAATTTATCTTTTATTCAAATCACTTGTGTAACATTTATATCAATTACCTGGAAAATATTAATAAGCTACATAATAAATGTATAAGCAATACCATTTAGAGCGAAAAGATTTTAATTTGAATTTAATATTCCACCGTTTATGCAGTTGTTATTTCAAGATATTGCGTTTTATATATTTGTTTTCATTTATTAAATCGTGGTTATTTCGGCAATTATTGTTTACCATTTCTAATGAGCCAAACAAATAATAGAATTTAATATTAAATATACATATTTCAAACTATTCTTAAATATTGGGATATGCTATTGAAATAATTTAATACAAAATAAAGGCACATGGGTGAAATATTACGCTAGGTTAAGATTATTTCTAGTGAATTGTTACAAAAATCTAATCATTTTCACGAAAAGAAATCAATTCAGTTTAATTCCTTCCATTTAAAGAGGCTTAAATGTATTAAGTGAAATGCTTTTCCATTAAAAGGAGATGAAGGCTTATGGCATTTATGAGAAAATGCCAAAGGTGAATTTGCTTTTTTCGGAAAAAAAGATATTTCTCTCGAAAATTCGGATAAATTAGTCTTAATTTAATTTAGAATATGACTAATCGGTGTTTTAAGTAATTAATTTCACACCTGAGTTCTAGCGTCATTTGAATACGATGGAAATCATTAGCAAGATCTTAGTAAATAGTTCTAAATGGGTTCGAACATTTAAAGGAAGACGTAGTTTGTGAAGAAGTTCTATTTGTTGTCAAAAATACAAACAAAAAAAAAAAAATGTGGAATTTTTAAATTAAAATTCTGTAATTCTTATAGAGCAAATGATCAACTTATATTTTAGAAAACCAGTTATTTATGGCACTTTAATTTGTGACGATGGAAATAGTTAAACATTTCTTCTTCATTATTGCAATAGCGGTATGGTGACCAAGTCTATGTATAGTCTACTGGCATGTAAATTGTATAAATTAAACTGTGTATGTTCTACTGGCAGAATTCGAGACAGGAGACGCTGAATTTTTACGGAGTAGGGGCATCAACCCTACTCTCTATAGTCAAATTAAACCGGGGCCTACTATTTAAAATGGATTCCGAACCAATACAAGCATCCAAGGCATCGCCGGGACTGGAACCCGAAGCCTGTCGAATCGAGCACTAGTCCCACGGTCATCACATCATCACTATGTTAAAGAGTTATAAAATTAAAACTTTAAATAAAGGAAATAAAGTATAAAAATAATTACTTTTATTATTGTAAAAGAATTAGAACCAAACATCTTTATACCTTTCAAAAACATATATTTTAATATACTTTTGGTGCAACGAATTATTTTGCTCATGCAAAAGTAAATAATATTTATAAATAGATAAATAAAGTATTGTATATAGCTAATGGGTCATTTTCATAGCCTGCAACCTTTATAATTAAATATATCTTTTATCCAATCACATTGTAACTTATGTAACATACATATTAATTCTCTGGTAAATTATTAATAAGTTCCATTTATGCATAAGCAATAACATGAGTGAGGAATGATTTTAATTTCAATTAATATTCATCCGCTTATGAAGTTGTTATTTCAAAACATCGCACATTAAGTATTTGTTTTCATTTATTAAATCCTGGTTATTTCGGTAGTTATTGTTTAATCATTTCAAATGAGTAAACTAATAGGGAGAATTTAATATTAAATATACATATTTCAAACTATTCTTAAATATTACGTTATGTTATGGAAATAATTTAAGACAAAATAAATGCAGATAAAATAAATGCATAAGAGATAATGTTACGTTACTGTAAGATTAATCCTAGTGAATTGTTAGAAAAATCTAACCATTTTCACGAAAAAAATCAATTCAATTTAATTCCTTCCATTTAAAGAGGCTTTAATGTATTAAGCGAAATGTTTTTCCATTAAAAGGAGGTGAAGGCTTATGGCATTTATGAGAAAATGCCAAAGGTGAATTTGTTTTATTAGAAAAAAAGATATTTCTCTCAAAAATTCGGATAAATTCCATTTAATTTAATTTAGAATATGACTAATCGGTGTTTTAAGTAATTAATTTTGAACCTGAGTTTGTTCGTCAATTGAATACGTTGGAAATCATTAAAAGGATCTTAGTAAAAAGTTCTAAATGGGTTCGAACATTTAATGGAAGATGCAGTTTGTGAAGAAGTTCTATTTGTTGTAAAAAAAACAAACAAAAAAAACTGTGGAATTTTTAAATTAAAATTCTGTAATTTTTACAGAGCAATGATCAACTGTTTATGGTAATTTAGTTATTTATGGTACTTTTATTTAGTTATTTATGGTACTTTTATTTAGTTATTTATTACTTTACCAGTACTCAATCAGTTATTTATGGTACCAGTTTTGGTACCATTTATTTTAGAAAACCAGTTATTTATGGTACTTTAATTTCTGACGATGGAAATAATTAAACATTTCTTCTTCATTGTTGCAATAGCGGCATGGTGACCAAGTCTATGTATAGTCTACTGGCATGTAAACTGTATAAATTAAACTGTGTATGTTCTACTGGCAGAATTCGAGACAGGAGACACTGAATTTTTAAGGAGGGGGGCATCAACCCAACTCTCTATAGTCAAATTAAACCGGAGCCTGCTATTTAAAATGGATTCCGAACCAATACAAGCATCCAAGGCATCACCGGGACTGGAACCCGAAGTTTGTCGAATCGAGCACTAGTCGCTCGGCCATCAGGCACCATGTTTAAAAGTTATAAAATTAAAACTTTGGAAAAGAAATAAAGAAGTACAAAAATAGAAATTTTTATTATGGTAATTCTTAAACAACTAGATTCCAATTATATTCACAATTTCAGAAACCTATTTTAATAATACTTGAAGTGTAACGAATTATTTTGCTTATGCAATGTAATGTTATTTATGAATACATAAATAATGAATTATATATAGATAATGATTCATTTTCATTGCCTGCAACCATTTTTATAATTAAATTTATCTTTTATTCAATCACTTGTGTAACATTTATATCAATTCCCTGGAAAATTATTAATAAGCTACATAAATGTATAAGCAATACCATTTAGAGAGAGGAAAGATTTTAATTTGAATTTATATTCGTCCGTTTATGCAGTTGTTATTTCAAGATATTACGTTTTGAGTATTTGTTTTCATTTATTAAAATGCGATTATTTCGGCAATTTTGTGTAACCATTTCTAATGAGTAAACAAATACGGAATTTGATATTAAATATGTATTTCAAACCATTCTTAAATTTTGGGATATGTTATTGAAATAATTTAAGACAAAATAAATGCAAATATGAGATATACTATGCTAGTTTTAAGATTATTGCTAGTGAATTGTTATAAAAATATAACCATTTTGATGAAAAGAAATAAATTCAATTTAATTCCTTCCATTTAAAGAGGCTTTAATGTATTAAGTGAAATGTTTTTCCATTAAAAGGATGAAGGCTGATGGCATTTATGAGAAAATGCCAAAGGTGAATTTGCTTTTTAGGAAAAAGATATCTCTCTCAAAAATTCGGATAAATTAGATTTAATTTGATTTAGAGTATGACTAATCGGTGTTTTAAGTAATTAATTTTTGTACCTGAGTTTGCGCGTCAATTGAATACGATGGAAATCATTAGAAGGATCTTTGTAAATAGTTCTAAATGGGTTCGAACTTTTAATGGAAGATGAAAATTGTGAAGAAACCCTATTTGTTGTTAAAGAAAACCGTGGATTTTTAAAATTAAAATTCGGCATTTTTTACAAAGCAATGATCAACTTTTATTTTAGAAAACCAGTTACTTATGGTACTCTAATTTGTGAAGATGTTAATAGTTAAAAACTTATTCTTCTTCTTCATTGGTGCAACAACCCTGTGGTGGCCAGGGTATGTATTAATAAACTATGTATAGCTTATTGGCAGATTTCGAGACAGGAGACGTTATCTTGTTTACAATGTAGGGTTGACAACCCTACGCTTTACAGTTATATTAGACCGGGACCTACGGTTGAAAGTGCATACCGAACCACTGCAAACATTCGTGGATCACAGGGGACTGGAACCCAAACCTGTGGCATCGAGCTCTATTTATATTTTACAAACCAGTTACTTATGTTTCTTTAATTTGTGACGATGATAATAGTTAAACACTTCTTCATTGATGCAACAGCCCCATGGTGGCCATGACTATGTATAAACTAAACTATGTATAGTCAGTCTATTGGCAAATTTCGAGACAGGAGATGTTGTCTTTTTTACGGTATTGGGTTATCAACCCTACGCTATACAGTCATATTAGACAGGGACCTATTGTTTAAAGTGCATTCCAAACAACTACAGTCTCCATGGCATTGCAGGGGACTCGAACCCGAAACCTGTAGAACCAAGTGCTAATCACTCTGCCATCATACTCCAGTTAAACAGTATGTTAGATAATTCACGTTTATTACAAATAATCAGATGATTATTTATAATAAATCATCTGTCGCTCCTCAGTTATATAATTAGTTTGGTTCTGGTAAATTTTGCTAAAAATTTATCTGTATCAAGATATTAAATAATTAACTTAACTTTAATAATATAAATTGGCCAATTAATGCATTCATTCTTATCCAAGAATCACTAATAATTTTTGTATTCACCTTTAATCTGTTAGCATTTTGATCACGAATAAATTGTTTAGATAGTTTAGTTAAATAGTTAGTTTAGAAAATAAATTGGAAACTAATAGCATCAGTCAGTTTTTAAGACTGGCGCCATCTAAAATCTGTAAAAATCTGTTGGGAATAAAAAAAATATATATATAAAAATATTTTCGTAATGTTTGGAAAGAAATAATAAACTTTAACCTCTAATTAAACCTCTAAGTATTATAGTATTTAATCTTATAATATATATATATATATATATATAAAGGGATTTTCCTACATTAGGGAAATTCTTGTACTCAAACATGGTATGAATAATTTATCGAATGCAGACAAAAGATAAACTGGTTTGACCATGAAGACTGGTCGCCACTCATATGTGAGAAAAGGAGAAAAACTCCCATTAAGTCATTTGGCTGTCATTAGAGGCACCATATATAGCAATTGCCATCGAGTATTCTCACTTCTAAAGATGTAAATTGCAACTATCCATGTTATTTTCCCACATTACATTATCTTTAAAAATATTAAGGTCCACTTGTTTGTTTTTTAGCTTTAAATCACTGCAAAATAATTATGAAACCGTTAAGTTTTAAAAAAAAGTATTATGTTTAATATTGCCGTGTCGACGTATTATATATTTTATTTAAATCGATTTTTTCATATTTTTATTATTTTCTGTATTATATATTTATATCATTTTTGTCACTGGTAGAAGAATAAATCTATGTGGATCTATATTGGTCTTTTGTCCGGAATAGTCTTCAAAATGGATGAAAAGGGGCTATTCAGCAGTTAGTCTTTTCAGCGCTAGTCCCAATTATCCACTTAGCGTTCTTCTTTTCGTTTCTACTTTAGAGCAGTTAAGAAAATCAACAATCCTAACTTTTACTACTTTTAAGGCGGTCACCGTTGAGATACACTTTTAAACACGTATAGAAATTGAGAACAAAAATGGTAATCAAATCATTATTATTATATATAGAATACAAAACTTTCCAAAAGACTTTCCTTTCCTATTCCCAAATGTTATTATCCCCTTGTAAGATAATAATATTGCGCGAATATGTTTTTACTTTGTTTAATATGTTTTTGGATTTAATCTTTAAAAAAAAGAAAAATTACAAGCGATATTTATTTATTTTATACATTATTATATTATTGATTCTCAGAATATTCATTTAAATAATGAAATTACATGAATGAATAATGAAAATAATGAAATTTTCAATTACAATTTGATAATTTCAAAAATTTCAATGTGTGATTCCGATGAATTCTTACATTTCAAGTAATTATAAGCATCAAAAGTGTCTTTATCTAGCTTTAAATATGGACAAACAACTTTCTTTTGATTTTTTCATTTTTCATTCTTTTTTTTTTTTATTTTTATTTTAAATTTTTTGTAATGAATATTCAGTAATTGTAGACGCTAAATACATTGAAAATTTGGTAAAAGCTCATATTTATTTTTAATGGGTCTTAAATTATCTTTCAATTTATTTAATCGAGAGTAATCTACTTTTAAGATGATAGATCTACATTTAAAGTGAAACAAGTCGGTATAGCCTACATTTAAAATGATAAAAGATATAATATATAAAAAGTGATGATATAAAATGATAATGATATAAATAAATGATATAATATATAAGATAAAAAGATAATATAATATAGATATAATATATAAGATAAAAAGATAATGATAATGATAAAATAAATGATATAATATATAAGATATAAGCATCATATATGTTATGGGCGCTGCAATTTTAAAATAATTACCATGATTTATTAACGTTAAAATACAAAACTGAGCATGGTCACTGTTTTATAAGAAAATAATGAATATTGTAATGACAACCTTTATATTCAATATAAAAAAATATTTTATAAAAATTACAATTATTATTAATATTTAAAATGACACAAACATTTCTAATACAAATACAAAACATTTATTTTTTTCTCAAAATTTTTTATATGAATTTTAATTGCAAAACAAGCGATTTTAATTGAAAATAAAGTCATAATACAGCTCTATGATTTTTATTATATTTTCTAAGCTACATTATTTTCATTGTTAAAATATGAGATATAATCACTGCATTTCAATCGTCGATGTACCAAACTATGTAGCTCTAACATACATATAGCTACTGATAAATATAATAATAGCCGTGGCATATAACAAATAAATTGCTTCGAAGAACCAGGAATCAAATTTCCGGTACTAAATTATCTGTCAGGTACAGGTCACGAATCAAATTAAGGTATGCTGATGAGTCTTTATTGAGCGGCATGTCATAATAATTATTCCTTGATGGGCATTCCGATCGTAAATCTACGGCTGGGTAAACTCTATCACTATAATGTATACATTTAAACAGCGACATCATGTATTAATTAGAGTAGGAATCCTGATAAATATTTACGATATTGGATAATGAAAAGAACTACATTGAGAAATATATGTGTGATTTTAAAAAATTAAAGTAGAATTATGAAACAATTTCAAGAAAGTTATCTTTCTAGCACATTTTATTTAAATACTACAATGCATACATTTAAACAGCAACATTATGTATTAATTAGAGTAGGAATCCTAATAAATATTTACGATATTGATAATGAAAAGAACTACATTGAAAAAATACGCGTATTCAGGAAGTAGAATTATTCAAGATAAAATTTCAAAAAGTTATCTTCACAACGCATTTTATTTAAATAAATCATGAAATCTTACAAGGCAATTGATATCGTTGAAATTATTTAAAAAGAACAGTTTATTCTATATTTTTGGATTAACGCAGTCCCTAATATACTACTGTGTCCAAAAAGGAAGACCAAATTTCAATTTAAAATTCACGGGGCTTATAAAATTTCAATCATTTTTGGGTTGCTGGCGCTGTCCTTGACATCTGTGTGAAATTTGACGTCAAAATATTAATCAGTGTTTGAGTTACGCCCTTGGCTTTGTGAGATGCTAAAACTGATTCTGGCGATTTTAAAATGTCTGAATAATTGAGCAAATAACTTGCATTCAATTTTGTTTGCAGAAACGTATAGAATGTTGCAGAAGGCATTCGGCGAGCATTCTTATATCGAAAAGAAATGTTTAGAAGTGGTAAAAACAGTTCAAAGAAAGCAGAGAACTCGTTGAAGACGAAGAGCCCTCTGGTCGACTACAACCTAAACCGATGAAGCTCACGTCCAAAAAATGAAAGATTTGATGCTCGCAAACCGTCGATTTACAATTAGAGACATTTCTGAGGATGTTGCAATTTCAAAAGTCCATTTTAAAAGATGTTTTGGGCTTCAAACGCGTCAAATCTTGATTAGTACCGAACACACTGAATGCGCCAGCTCACCCTGCATTGATTCTTCGTGACCTTTTCGCCAAAAATGAAACCCATATCGTTCCATAACCATCGTATTCACCTAATTTAGCATCGTGCTACTTCTGGCTATTCCCTAAACTCAAAAGACCACTCCAGGGACACCATATTGAGTCGATTGAAGAGACATTTCAAAAACGCCGGAATCAGTTTTAGCATCTCACAAAACCAAGCGCAACTCAAACATTAATGAATATTTTGACGTAAAATTTCACACAGATGTCAATGGCAGTGTCAGTAACCTAAAAAGGAAAAAAAATGAAATACGATATGCCTGGGAAATTTAAACATATTTTGGACACAGTAGTATTAATTATAGAGTAGGAATTAATAAATATGTACGATATTGGATAATAAACTCATGTGTGTGAAAATTGCAACTCCTATGAAGGACTTTTAAGCGATATGCAAATGATTAAATATAAAATTTTACAAGCGCATGCATTTGATTAGCGCCCCTGAACGGCGGTGGATCCGAATAAATAGACGGCTGTAGCGAGGCATTTATGGTTATCGGTGGTTATCTTCTAGTGGTAAACGTTAGCTCAATCGTTACTTTTCTTCGACGAAAGAGAGCGAGATTTGAACAACTTACAGAGTTTAAACAGGGGTGAATCATCTGCCTTTAGTGTAGCTGGATCGTCTCATCGTGCAGTAGCCTATCGTTCAGCGTAACAGCAGCACAGTGATTCTTTGGAAGCAGTGGACGGAGGAGTGTCGGACAACTTGGAAATCCGGTAGTGGACCCCGAAATGTGACGTCAGCTCGCGATGATAGAAACCTGGTCCGCATGGCGCTGACGGACCGTCATTCAGCTTTCTAGACAATTGGCAGCACAGTGGTCAATAGCTACAGGTGTTTCATTGTGAGCATTCATCAATGGGAAGACGTCTGCTGCAGCGTGGACTGCGCGCAAGGACTCCTTTATACAGGGATCCCTCTCAAGCTAAACCATTGCCGCCTGCGGCTACAAAGCCGCTCAGCATAGAGACTGGCGTGCTGATTGGCAAACATGTCGTTTCTGACGAATCCCGCTTTAATTTGTGGTACCATGATGACCGCATTTGTGTCAAACGCGTCAAAATTGCGGTGAACGCCACCTTCCGGAATGCATTATCGAACGCCACAGTGGTCGATTCTTCCCGGAGTTATGGTCAAAAATGAAACCATATCATGGACGATCTCAATTGCTAAGAATTGTGGGCAATCTAAACAGCAACCGGTACATCAGTGAAGTCGATTGCCCCAAGTTGTTCCCTTTCAAAATCGCCGGAATCGTTGTATTTCAACAAAACAATGCCAAGCCCTCAATGAATATTGTTAAATCGTTCTTTTTTACAACGCGGCAGGTACAGCTTCTTCCTTGGCCTGCGTATTCCCGGTATATGTCGCCGATTGAACATGTGTGGGGATTTCGTTGGTCGGCGTCTCGCTCGTAATATTGCTTCTATAGATGAACTTTGGGAAATACATACAAAAATATGGAATGCTCTTCCTGAGGCAGACATTCAAAATTTGTTTGACTCCATGCCATCATCGTGCAGCAGCATTATTTAAATGGTGGCTACCAAAAATACTGATTCCGATCTCTTGTTATTGTTTGTTTGCTTTGAACAATTAATCATTTATTTGTTCCACTACCACTCAACTGTATTAAATTTCATTCAATTTGACGATTCCTTCATGGTGTTGCAATTTTCACAAACATGAGTATAAAAGAACTAAAGAACCAAAGAACATGTTAAAGGAGTTTGGAATTATGATTAAATTTCAAAAACTTCTTTCTTAATAATTTTATTTACAGCAAATCCATAAAAATTTGGCAAGGCAGTTGATATCTTAGAAATTATGCGTAAAAAGAACTGTGATTCTATATTTTGGATTACCGCAGTCCCTAACATAGTTCAGGAAAATTTTTTTCTTATCCCACTTTTTTAGACAGCAACATTTAGAAAAAAATGGCCAACCCAAATGACCTTGTGGACCACTTTGGAAATGCATTGTTCAGTGATAAAATACTTCCTTTCTTAAAAACTAATCTAAAACAAATATTTTTTAAAAACATATTTTTAAAATTGTATTTTCTGGAACCTATTTGAAAAGTAAATTTAATTAATAAGACAAAAAAATTTTTAAATTAGTTTGATTTTTTTTTCAAATCAAATATGAATAAGACAAATTTTTTTAAGAACTGAATTTTATTAGTTACTAGACTTTTTTTCCAAGAAATGTAGTAATTTTTATTTTTAAGGAAAAATTAAACATTTCCGATATAATTTTCTAATCTTTTGAAAATAATAATTTCAAAAATCTTTGTGTAATTTGTATTTGGATATTTTCCCTATAATTTTTAATAGATTAAATTATTTTTAAAGCTATGTTAAATTTTCAGCACTCATCAACATTAAATCCAACAAATTGCCTAAAATTAAAATTTTCAAAGCATTTCTAGATTTTCTTTCAGATTGAAATATGATCATAGGTATATTTTCAAACTAATCATTACATTTATTTATATGTAAAATTAATTAATTATGATTTCTAGAAAGTCATTAAAAGATTCAAATTGTCATCGTGCATAAAAATACAATTACTATTTTAAACATAAAATCTTGCAAAAAATACAATGTTATAAATATTGTAGAAAACTGCATCCAATTTAAATTATATCACATACCCATATCTTTAATAAGTTGAGATCTCGTTTAAATGCTAATGTAAATTTTCAATGACATCCTTTATGCAATTTGTTCTATACCCTTTTTATTTTCAATTAAATATTTACCAGTTTAGGGTCATCTTCCAATATATTTTTATATAAACATGAATGCAGAAAGTGATGTTCCACTTACCTAAAATAAAAAAAAAACACTTATTAATTTTTTTTCTCTACAATAAAATTTATAACTTTTATATAAAAATTCCTTAATATAATTACAAGCACTTTTACATTTCAAAATATTTACAGTATAATAAACAAAATACAAAGGGACCAAAATCAAACAGAATGTGTTTTAGTATAAACAGGAGTTGTTCACTTGCAATAGGTAACGTTTACGTAGGTTTACTTTACGTAGGTAAAAGTCTGACTCAATTCCATGACGTCGAAGAAGAAGGGCAATGCCTTCCAGGAGGACTTTTGGGGAACTACCCCGCATTCCCCTATCATATGGGACAAAACCGGTAAACTCCCTAGTTAAAGAAATTTATTTGGACACGCGAATGCAAATTTATCAACTTCCCTGAATTTTTTGAAATACAATTTGAAGTACCAGAATTTTTTTGACCGATACTCCTCATCATGTCTTTGATTGCTCAGCTGTTGCAGCCGCCATACATTGTCTGGAACATCCCTTAGAAGACGATTTATACTCCGAGCTGGCAATCAACATAACCCATATTATTTGGGAGCACTATGATATTTGATTTTCTTGTATTCTTCAGTGCGCACGATAACAATATACACAATTATTTTGGAAACAAATAGAAAATGTATTATATTTAAAAGATCATCCATCAGGATAGTTCGTAAAAGGTATGAAAGAAAGTTTTTTGACCTATAGTTCTTAGTCGGTAGAACATTCCTCTTTACACTGTGGAAAACTTGGTTCGAAAATGAGTTACAAGCGAGGCGTAAGTTTCCACCTCAATGCCGGTGTTGGACATGCATCTGTTGATGTGAAAGTTGTTCTTTGGATATGGAGAAATAGGCGGAGGGCTCAAATTTGAATATTGCTGGTTCCAAACTACATGACAGGGATTCTATTTCTTCATTGCCGCAACAGGCCCATGGTGAGTCAAAACCGTCTGCCTGCTGACAGATTTCGAGACAGGAGATGTTTTCTTTTAGGGGTAGGGTTGTCAGCTATATGCCCAAGAGTAAAATTATACCGGGACCTACGGTTTAAAGTGTATTCGAACCCTACAAATATCCATGGTACAACCGGGATTCTTCTGTGACACCGAAAAGCGAGCCGATTTGGACATGAATCTGTTGATTGGAAAGTCGCTCATTGCATATGAAGAAGCGCCAGGGATCTAGTAGCTCGGCCATCAGGCTTCATACAGCACAGTGATTACTCACATCAAATGTATGCGAACCCGACTCCTCATCCCTCAGTGGCAACGTGCGCCACAGCTCAGGGCGGAGGTTCAATCTGCTGGGGGCTTTGTTTGTTTGTAGACACTGTTTAAAAAACCGAGGAGACTCGATGACGATGATATTTAGCATCTTGCCTCGTTAGCTGGATAACCTGGTGAAAGTGTTTTCGGGGTTTCTTTTTCATACGATACGGAAATGTGGGGTTGTTCCCTTAAAAGTCCTCCCGGAAGGCACTGCTCTCCTTCTTCAATGACACGGAGTTCAGTCAGAAATCTACATACTACCTCCGTCACAATAGAAGTTGTACCCCCCCTCCCGTTTCTATTTGACCACGTGGGTTATTGGATTTGGCCTAGATGTTGATGTCTACCAAGTGGGATAAAAACAACAACAAATGCATATGACACATTACAAAAGTGTATTTTAGTCAAGTAAATTAAATGCCTTCCTGTATAGAAACATCGATCATATAAATTAGATTTCAATAATGAAACTAGTGCAATTTGAAAGGATTGGATTATTTTAGTTTAAAATTATGATCGCTAAAATATATTAAAATAATTTTTTCAGACCTAGTAAAACAGAGACGTAATTTGTATCTGGAAACTCAATCCAATTAACTAGAATAGAAGAAAAATCAACCAACCAATTTTAAATGCAAACAATACGTGAATTGAATGACACAAAAAGAGTTCATCTAAAAGTTCCAGTGTCGAATTAAATTTACACGCTTCGAAAGGATTGTCGTATTCTTTGAAGCATGATTAATTTTTTTGTCAACAAAAGAAAAAATTTATGTATTATTTGGATTTTTTTCATTGAAAGCATAAAACATGGCATTCTTTAGAGATTTATTCTGTCTTGTAAAATGCAATGAATGCATCAGAGCTCCTCTACTCAAATATACTTATCTCCTGTGGGTGGGACAACATTAAGTCGCGACTATAAATGTTCCTGTTTTTTATGACTATTTATACACGTTTATCTTTTTATAAAAAATATGCTTTTGTGTAGCAATCTAAAAGCAAAATTAGGAAAATAAAAGATAAATGGATATGAAAAGAAAAAGCAACTCATTTTCTAAAAAAAGAAACTATAAATCATTTCTGCCGATATTCTTATATTTGTCATGTAAAAAAAAAAAATATATATATTTATTATATTATTAGATATACAATAATATATTTTTGAAATTATTGATTAATTTTTAATAAAAACTCAGCATACATAAAATATAAAATGTTTACTCTAAGAAAAAAATAGAAAATTTGTTTAAGAAAAACATGGAAATGGAAATGCATCTACGCAAGTTTTTAATATTCTTATGTTTTGATAAAAATATTGCGTTATAAAATTTTGAACATAAAGTATTTTATTTATTTATTTATTTTTATATGTAATTAAGTAACTAAAGTAAGAAATCGTCTCAAGTTGCAAAATGTAATAAATGTGTCAGTGCTTTTATGATTGAAATAATTTTCTCCTATGACTGTGAGATCGTCAAGTCGCGACTTTAAATGTTCCTGTTTTTTTTTTATGACTATCTGTACAAGTTTATTTTTTATAAAAAATACGCTTTTGTTTAGTCACTTCGAAGAAAATTAGGATTATTTATTTTGATTTAGGAAAATAAAATATAAAAAATTGAAATGAAAAATAAAAGCAAAACATTCATTTTCTAAAACGAATTTGTAAACACTTTTTTGCTGAAGTTTTTATATTTTTCATGCTAAATAAAAATAAAATATATTTATTTATTTTGTTTTCATATTTTTTGTACTAATAAAATATATTTATTTATTTTGTTTTCATTTTTTGTACTAATAAAATTATTTATTTATTTTGCTATTGTTGTTCTAATGCATTTGACAATACAGAGACAATTAATCTTCATGGCATAAGCAAAGATGGCGACGCTGTTACCCTTTAGCACTACTCAGGGGGCACTACTAGCTTGAAGTAAGCTACGGACGTGTAACACTACCCCCACAACACTCTACGATCCTATTAGACCGGGACCTACAGTTTAAAGTGGATTCCGAACCACTACAAACATACATGCCACCACTGGGACTCGAACCCAGAGAGCTAGCCACTCGGCTAACATTTCCAGTTATCATATTATTAGATTTAAAATAATATATTTTTTTAAATAAATCTTTCATTAATTTTTAATAAAAACCCAGCGTACCTAAAATATGTAAATGCTAAGAAAAACAAGGAACTGAAGTACATATACGTTAAGTTTTTAATAGTCTTTTGTTTTTATTAAAAATATTGCATTATATTATTTTGAACATAAAATATTTTATTAATTCATTTGTTTCGATGTGTAATTAAGTCACTAAATCAGTTGAAAAAGGCAATAAATGCGTCAGTGCTCCTCTGATTGAAATATATTTATTTACTGTGGCAGTGAGAACATCAAGTCGTGACGATAAATGTTCTGTGTTTTTATGACTATATATACATGTTTATCTTTTTTTATAAAAAATTTTTTTTTTGTTTAGTCACCTGAAATCAAAATTAGAATAATATATTTTCATTTAAGAAAATAAAAGATAAAAAAAAAAAAAAAAAAAAATAAATTCTGTAAAAAAATCTGTAAATTATTTCTGCTGAAGTTCATATATTTTGTCATGGAAAAAAATAAAATAATTTATATTTATCATATTATTTGATTTAAAATATATTTGTGTAATAAATGTACAAAATTTTAGATTAATTTTTTAATAAAAACTCAGCGTACATAAAACATAAAAATGTTTGGTCTTAAAAATAAAGTAAAAATAAAAATAAAAATAAAAAAACCAGAAATTTTTTTTAAGAAAAAGCATGGAAAGGGAAGTACATATACGTAAGTTTTTAATATTCTTATGCTTTTAATAAAATTATTGCCTTATATTATTTTGAACATAAAATATTTTATTTATTCATTTGTTTTTACATGGAGCTAAGCCGCTAAAGTATGAAATCCTGTAGTTAGTTGTTTTTAATGTTTATTATTTACACGAAATTATTTTAATAAAGATTATATAAAATTATATGAAATGAAATGTGTATTTTAATGTACATTAAAAACTATGTGAATAACTTTTGGTGCTTCATGTTGAGAAAATGTACGAATCCAAAAAATTTATCATGAAAGTTTTCTCCATATATGATTTCATTTGTTAAGTATATTCTTTTTTATAGATTTCCAAGAGCAATTATTTAACAACAAAAACAATAATAATAAAAATAATAAATAACATTACAATGTGCAACATTAATCTAAGATACAACTGTAGTATCATTAAAATAATGTTATACCTCCTACACATTGGTAAGAGCACTCCCCTTTGGCATTCAGAAGAAATAGTCAGACGGCCTCGAAACTCTCAACAGAGAAAAAAATCTTAAACGCAACCCTGCGTATTAGTTGACCTACAGACTCAGGAAGTATATTTCGTGCATACTGCGCGTATCTTTTAGCCTAATTATTTTTTGAATCCTAATATTTTAGTTTATTTAAAGGTGTTAAATATTGTACTAGCTTTTTTAAAGACATGATTTTTTGGTGTAGCAAAGAAGCTAAGAAACCTTTAAAACTGTGCAACGCATGAAATATCAACCCAACCAGATACAGTAAAAACAACCGAAAGCTCTCGTATTTGAATTAAATTTAAACGCTTCGTAAACAGTCAAGAGGGTTCTCTTGTCCATTGATGCACAGTTGATTTAATAAAAAAAAGACGAAATATGTGAGTATCTTTTTAGCATTTTTCGCTGCAAAGAATGCAAACAGGACACCCCCATAGAGATTTATTCTACCTGGTACATATTTTAGAGAAAAATGTAATAAATACGTTGTTCTTAAATATATTTATCTTATGCGACACCAAGCATATCAAGTCGCGAGTGGGGGAGAGTTCTAAATTTTCCTGTTTTTCTTTTACCTCTTCGGATGCACATTTCTTTTACCTCCTTTCAAAATGTTTTTTCTTTTTGGTCTCGCATGAAATCCTTTGGTGGAAAATTGGGATAATATATTTGATTTAGGAAAAGAAAAGATACCGAATCGAGCGGAAAAAACCTCTTTCAAGCAAAAGCACTCGCTTCTCTAAAAAAGGAGCCTATGAATTATTTTAGATGAAGTGTTTTATCATAGCCCGGGGTATGTTGTCCTGTTTTTTTTACGAAGTTATTTTTTGTGTTAACAACATTCCATACTTTATACCAAAAAAAAAAAAAAAAAGTTAATTCATACTTTATTCTTTAAAAGTAAATAAATCTGAAATATCTTTTCTAATTTAAACAGTTGGTCAAGAATGTAAGTAAAAGAATTTGAGAGAATTAGTTAAAATTGTTAAGCAAGATAAATAAAATATTTGGTTAAGAATATATGGCATGAAAATTGGGAAGATTTAAATAAAAATGTTGAGTTAGATAGATAAAATACTACGAAAAATTTTAAACACCAAGAATAAAACATTAATAATTTTAAACTGCTTACATTTGAAATATAAATAAAACAGTATTATTTTTATTATAAAAATTCAATGTATTTTCAATATACATTTTTAGTTATTATGGCTGAGTGATTGGCGGTCAGTGCTAAAAGTTTCGGGTTTAAGTTTCCAAATGTGACATGGATGTTTGTAGTGGTTCGAATCCACTTTAAACAGTAGGTCCTGGTCTGTTTTTTTTAAAGTGTACACAAGATGACCGTAGAGCGACAAACCAAACCAAGCATACTGCAATACGGCAATGATAATACAATTAAGTTAGTACATGGTGTTTATTTTCTAGTCTAATATTTTGATTTACGGGGCACGTTTTAGAGATAGCCGTTTTTTAAAGATTTAGCAAAGGAATAATTTTTACCTGGAAAATTAAATATCTTAAAATAATGACGAAGTGGACAAACTTAAAAACACAAACAACGCATGAAAGCAATGGTATAAAAGGGTTCGTAAAAACAACTGAAAGCTCTCGTACTTGAATTAAATTGAAACGCTTCGTAAACAGTCAAGAGGGTTGTCTTGTCCATTGATGCACAGTTGATTTAATAAAGAAAAAGAATTAAGTATGTGAGTATCTTTTCCATTTTCAGCTGCAAAGAATGCAAACAGGACTGTCTATAGAAATTCATTCTACCTTGCACACATTTTAGAGAAATGTAATAAATACGTTAGTGTTCTGCTCTAAATATATTTATCTTATGCGGCACCAAGCATATCAAGTCGCGAGTGGCAGAGTTATAAATTTTCCCGGTTTTCTTTCACCTCTTCGGATGCACATTTTTTTACCTTCTTTCAAAATGTGTTCTTCTTTGTCACATGAAATCCTTTTGAGAAAAATTGGGATCATATATTTTGATTTAGGAAAAGAAAAGATACCGAATCGAGCGGAAAAAAACTCTTTCAAGCAAAAGCACTCGCTTTTGTAAAAGGAGGAATCTATGAATTATTTTAGATGAAGTGTTTTATCGTAGCCCAGGGTTTGTTGTCCTGTTTTTTTACGAAGTTTTTTTTTGTGTCAAGAACATTCCACACTTTATGTACAAAAAATCTAATTCATATTTTTTTGTTAGAAAGTAAATAAATTTGAAATGTGTTTTCCAATTTATACAGTTCGTTAAGATTATATGTCATAAGAATTTGAAAGATTTAAATAAACTCCGTTTAGTTTGATAAATAAGATATTTCAAAAAATTTTGAACGCAAAGAATAAAAAGATTAACATTTTAGAATGCTTACATGTTAAATACAATTATAACAGTATTATTTTTGTTATAAAATTTACTGTGTTTATGCCTTTTAGTTAATAGGCTATTAATTTGGGGGCTTGATGGCCGTGACTGTAGCTCTGAGACTTGATTCCCCGAGGTACCTTGGATGTTTGTAGTGGTTCGAGTCTACTTTAAACCGTAGGTACAGGCCTAATATGATTGTAGGGCGTTGGGTGTATTGCTGTCAACCCTACCCAATAAAATGAAAACATTTCCTGTCTCGAAAATGCATGTAGGCAAACGTCCTTAGTCCATCATGGGGTTTTGGCGCCAACAAAGAAGAAGGCAATTTATTTAGGTATAAAGAAGTGAGTGAAAATTAGAATTTTTAAAATAATAAAATTAACTCAATCTATTTTATAACCAAATATCATATAAATTATGTATTATATGTATTGTTATAAAACTCATGGTTTTTTGCAAAACAGATATTATTTGTAATTTCCCATAAAGTGTTGCTGTCTAATGTTGGTTACAAATCACGATTTTAACGAATTGTTAAATTTTAAGATTTTTATTGCAGTACGGACAGTTAAGTATTGAGTCAAGAGGTTTGTCTTGTCCATTGATACACGGTTGATTTAAAAAGGAAAAAAAAAAAAAAAAAAGACAAAATATGCGTGAGTATCTTTTGCATTTTTCGCTGCAAAGAATGCAAACAGGACACCCTATTGAGATTTATTCTACCTTGCACACATTTTAGAGAAATGTAATAAATACGTTAGGCCTCTGCTCTAAATATATTTAACTTATGCGACACCAAGCATATCAAGTCGCGAGCGGCAGAGCTATAAATTTTCCTGTTTTTCTTTTACCTCTTCGGATGCACTTTTTTTACCTCCTTTCAAAAATGTATTTTTCTTGGGTCACGCATGAAATCCTTTGAGGAAAATTGATAATATATTTTGATTTAGCAAAAGAAAGGATACCGAATCGAGCGGAGAAAAACCCTTTCAAGCAAAAGCACCCGCTTTTCTAAAAGGAATCTATGAATTATTTAGATGAAGTGTTTTATCATAGCCCAGGGTATGTTGCCATGCTTTTTTACGAAGTTATTTTTTTTTTGTATTACGAACATTCCATACTTCACAAAAAAATTTAATTCTTGGTTTTTTTGCTTAGAAAGTAAATAAATTTGAAATATGTTTTTCTATTTTATATATTTGGTTAAGAATATGTGACATAAGAATTTGAAAGATTGAAATAAAAATGTTTAGTTACATTAAATAAAATATTTCGTAAAACTTTGAACACACAGAATAAAACATTAAAATTTTAAAATGCTTACATTTCAAATACAAATAAAACAGTATTATTTTTTATTATACAAATTTAATTTATTTCCACTATGCATTTCTAGTTATTAAGGCTACTAATTTGGGGCCTGCTCGCCGAGTGATTAGAGCTCTTGTGCTCGCTTAATGGAGGTAACTTGGATGTTTGTAGTGGTTCGGAATCCACTTTTTAAACCGTAGGTACCAGTTTAATATGACTGTAGAGCGTTGGGTGTATTGCTGTCAACCCTACCATGTAAAATGAAAACATCTCCTGTCTCGAAATATTCCTGTTGGCAAACGGCGGTGGTCCATCAAGGGTTATTGCGCCAACGAAGATGTCAATTAATTTACGTATAAAGAAGTGAGTGGTAACTAGAATTTTTTAAATAACGAAATTACTTCAATCTATTTTATAACAAAATATCATATAAATTATTTTATATGTATTGCTATAAAACTCAAGTCTTTTGTGAAAAAGACGTTATTATTAATTTCAAAAATTGTTGCAGTCGAATGTTGGTCAAATCACGATTAATACTAATTATTTAGTTTTTAAAATTTTTATTACAGTACGGACAGTTAGTATTGAGTCAAGAGAGTTGTCTTGTCCAAGTTGATGCACTGTTGATTTAATAATAAAAAAAGGCGAAACATGAAGGTATCTTTTGCATTTTTTGCCAAACAGGACACCCAATAGAGATTTATTCTACCTTGCACACATTTTAGAGAATGTAATAAATACGTTAGGGCTCTGTCCCTAAATACATTTATCTTGTGCGGCACCAAGTGTATCAAGTCGCGAGTGTGCAGAGCTATAAATTTTCCCGTTTTTCTTTTTACTCTCTCCGGATGCACATTTTTTTACCTCCTTTCAAAAATGTGTTTTTCTTGGGTCACGCATTAAATCCTTTTGAGGAAAATTGGGATAATATATTTTGATTTAGGAAAAGAAAGATACCGAATCGAGCTGAAAAAAAATACTCTTTTCCAGTAAAAGCACTCTTTTTTCTAAAATAGAATCTATGAATTATTTTAGATGAAGTGTTTTTTATAGCCCCGGTATGTTAGTTGTATTTTTTTCGAAGTTATTTTGTGTTAAGAACATTCCATACTTTATTAACGAAATCTAATTCATATTTTTTTTGAAAGTAAATAAATTTGAAATATGTTTTCTAATCTATGTAGTTGGTTAAAAATATATGTCATAGGAATTTGACATATATAGGAGATCGAATAGGAGATTTAAATAAAAATGTTTAGTTTTGATAAAATATTTCTTATAATTTTGAATACAAAGAAACCGTTTAATTTTATTATAAAATTTAATGTCTTTCCACTATGCATTTTTAGTTATTAAGGCAATTATTTTGGGACTTATGACAGTGATTGGTTTGGTATGTCGCTGTACGGTCATCTTGTGTACACGAGGGCTAAAAGCAGACCGCCACCTACAGTTTAAAGTGGATTCCGAATCAGAAACAAATATATGCCATCGCCAGGATTCAAACCGGAAGTCTGTGATACAAAAGGCCAGAGCACTAGCTACTTGGCTACCAGGCCGCGACTGAGTGACTGGAGCACAGTGCTACAGGTTTTCGGGTTCAAGTTCCAGCTGTGGTAAGTACGTTTGAATAGGTTCGGATCCACTAAACAGTATGTCCCCGTCTAATATCAGTGTAGAGAGTTGGATGTCGGGTTGTCAACCTACCCTGTAAAAAGAAAACATCTCCTGTCTCGAAATCTGCCAGGACAAACTTGGTCCACCATGGGGTTGTTGCGCCAACGAAGAAGAAGACAATTAATTAACATTATACAGAAGTGAGAGATAATTAGAATATTATTATTAGAATAATTACTTTATTCTACTTTTATAGTAAAATATCATATAAATAATGTATTATATGTATTATTAAAACTCATGTCTTTTGTAGAAAAAAGACGTTATTAGTAATATTCTATAAAGTGTTGCAGTCGAATGTTGGTTACAAATCACTATTATTACGAATTGCTTAATTTTAAAAATATTTATTACAGTACGGACGATTAAATATTACTGGGAAGTACTTAATTATGGTATCCAGTACAATTTAAATCAATATTGACAACTTAATTAATATACATCACGGCTTAGACACTTTAGATAATTCAGTTTTCCGTGTGACATATTACTTCGTTCGTCGAGTGTTTTCGCCAAACTGCAAGGCCAACATCCCATGTTCTCGAATACTACTAATCAGCTTTATTCACGAAATTTAGACGAAAATATTTTTCGCACAGAAATAAATTATTTGCATAGATTTGAAAAACGCATTTTACATATTGTTCCATTAGAAAGTTATCAGTTTTAATTTTTAAAGTTGTATAAAAAGCCTTTAGAAATGATAAAGATATATATATCTTCACATGAACGTGTGCGAACTAAGTTAGGTCTGCACCTAATTACGATAACCGGAATTAATATACCAAATTAATATCTTTCCGGGTACAGTGAAAGACCGATGAAAACCTCATGACTGAATATACACCACCAAAGAGAGAATCTTTTAATGAAACTCTAAACATAATTTCAATTTTTTCAATTAGCATTACATGAAAGTGTAAATCAATGTCATGCAAATGTTAATTGAAAAGCAATTTGGAACAAAACTTCTAGAGTGCTATAGTCTCGGATTATAACTTTACACTTCTATGGATATTTTCTGACATGATCATTTAACATTGTCATACCAAGCTTTAGCGTAGAAAATAGTCGAAGTTCAAAAGGAAATTTTCGATATGAAAGTGGATAAAAGTCGCCTACGTAAGAAAACAACTCTTCAGGGCATTTACATGATGTTGTTTCGTACCCCGCTTAGTCGACAGCAAAATCTAAGAAACCGTGTGTTCTCAAACAATGAAAAACAGCTCCAGGAAAATCGTCGAGTCTGATATAGGGTAAAAAATGCAGCTTCTTTTGTCCTTGACCTTGTGGCACAAAGATTTGGGGCACCCAAACAGAGAAGTTTAACTTTGTCCACCTCGGTTATATCCCCGGGCACTGGGTACCCATTTGTGTCACCTTTTACTACGGTGGGACTATTCTTAAAACAGAAACACATGGAGGTAGCATTTTACATACTCTAAAAATAATAAGTGATACCAATGATCAATTATACCCCCCACAATGTAAGTTTCGTTAATTGAAATTAAACAGTCAACGTATTTGGAATACTTTCGCTTCAGATTTTAATTGCAAATAAGGTCTGTAAGTTTATTTAGACTAACAGAAACGTAGCACCTTTAAAATTTTAAATGTCAGGGAATCTTATCATAAGATGTATTAAATATTCATTGCGGAACTGTAGGGTAAATATTAATTGACCATCATTTTATAATGAAAGCTCAATTTCATCTGGAGAACTTCTTTTAAACTAATTAAAGCAAATTAAGCAAATTAGCAATTTGCCAAAATTTAAACGCACGAGATAAACCTAGCAAATATTTAACATCAATGTGGTTGATATGAAATACTAAATTCAATACTAATAAATGTTTATCCGTCTTTAATTTAAACGATTAGAATGAGTTTTCAATGGTTAATTTTCTCTTTTGAAATAAACTAAACAAAGAATTAATCGAATTTAAGCAAATTTTTTCGAAAATTATTTTAAACGTTGGTAACATTCAAATAAAAAATAATTACTAAAAATGTCTTTAAAATGTATTGAACTAATGTAATTTTTAAATTAATTAATTAATTTAGTCAATTTTAATGAATTTTACTAAAAATTGAACTAATGTCATATGGTGAAGATATGGCATATATCACCGTGCATTGTAATGTAATATATCATTTTAGTTTCCTATAAAATTTTCATATGTAACGAGATATAGAAGTGCAAAAAAAAAAAAAAAAAAAGCTTTCTTTAAAAATATCAAAATGTTTTCTATTTATGGTGCTATAAAAATCTAATATAATTTAAGTCTAGGCTTTACTTTTAACAATATGGTGTGCATATAATATTTCTAAAAAAAGTTTCAGAAAAGTTGTATAATACATATCATGATGCAAAATTGTCAAAGCACATAGTATATTTTACCATAAATTTTGTCACAAGAAAATTTATTATAATCGTGAAGTGAGGAATATTTTAAAATTATGAAATTATGGTTTTATTCTATTTATTTTATACTTATTAGATACATGACATTTTTTTTTTCTTCTAATGTAGTTGGCAAATAGACCGTGATCTTTCGCCACTAAGGGCTGCGCTGATGTTACTCACTTTGCATTAACCAGGGGGCGCGTGTAACTTGATGGTAGCCACGGAGTAACAATGCCCCCGCAGCCCTCTACGATCCTATTAGGACCGGGACCTACGGCTTAAAGTGGATTCGAACCACTACAACACCCATGGGCAAAAGCCGCGATTTGAACCCGATACCTGTGGTACCGAACGCCCAGGCGCTAGTCATTCGGCCATCAGGCCCCTAGATACATGACATAAATCATAGTATGTTAAAAATTAAATGAAAAAAACTTGAAAACATTATTTTCTTCTAGTGGAATAATACTATGTAAATTACATTAGTTTTCAAAGATAATTTGAAAAAAAACTGTCTGTAGAAAAAATCTGTTTGGAAAACTGTCAAAAAAATATATATTTTGGAAAACTGTCCAAATTTTCAAATATGTATAAATTGAAATTGTAATTTTCATTCATGAGTTAGTTCTGCATTATTTATCTTCCCCTAATATCACTTAAAAAGAGAAATAAAAAGACAATTGAACTTTATCAACTAAATTATGCCATTTGTATAAAGAACAAGGGTATTTAAAATAGTAATGGGAAAAATATCATATTACTCTGACTTTATTGGGTAAATGTGACTGATAATTAAGATGTCAAAACATTTATTATTATATCAAAAACATTACATTACTATTTTTGTCAAAATATCGGATATCAATATCTTTCAGATATCAATTAAATGAGGGGAAACTGTAATATTAAGAAAATAAAAATTTTTAACAACCGAAAATTAGCAATATTGACAACAAAATCAATTAAAAATATTCCTTGATAAATTTTATTTTGTTTACTGAGAACAGCTTTTAAAATGTAAAAAAATAAACAAAATAAATTCAGAATTGAAACTTCTAATTAGTGAAAATTAAATTTTTTTTAATTTACAGATGAAAACCTTTATCTTGGTTTCTTTCAAATTAAATGGAAAATTTAAAAAAAAAAAAAATTTGAATTTGAAAATAGTAGAATAAATGAAATAATATTTTAAAAATTATTTGATTCTCTTAAATATCTGCTAAAAAAAAAGCCTGCTTTGTTGGAAGAACTGCACAAAAAAAATTACAAATAAAAATTAAATTCCAAAATTATTTTTCATAAAATGTTAAAGTACTATTATCACTGTAATATATATGACTTACAGCTATTTCAATTTCTAAATTAGAATTCTTATTACATATGATGATTTGAAAGATTCTAGTATTCTTTTTTTTTTGATAAAACCTTTTTAACATAAATTTTTCAAGTATAAAATTATTTCCATTGTTTAATTATGAAAAAGAATTTTTGATTTAACAGATGGAACACATATTATATTAATTTTTTTGTTATACATGTAGGTTGTACACCAAAAAATATATAATTAATAATTCATTGAATTAAAAGTTTGTTTAAGTAAAGAAATAATTTAAAAATTATAATTTTTTTTTAACAGTATCGTTAAAAAAGGGGTCCCTTCTAATATTTGAAACACTCACATCTTTCTCTAACAACATTTGGCATTACAACATTTGAAGTTCAAATAACGCATTCTAATTTAAATCTGATTACAAAATAAAATGTAGAAGCTACTGTTTTGCAAATAATCATTAGAATAATTTCTGTTTTAGTGGTAATTTTTCCACTAAAATTTTTTTTTTCTCTATTCATTTTGATTATCGCTAGGTTTCAAGAGTTTTTAAACTGTTATCCTCTAATACTCATTAGATTTCTAAAAAGAAAATGGTTGTTTGATTTGTTTTTAGAAAACAAATCAATGAATTATTTAATCAAAATTGTTTGATTTCGTGAACTGCAAATCAAATTTTTTTCAAAAAACCAGTTTAGAAATTTTTTTCCAAATTGAATTTATTTTTGTAGATGTTTTAATATAGTTGTATATATTGCCCTAAAATATTATTTTATTTTATTAACATATTTGATTTAAGAAAAGGGGCAATACACAATATTTAATATATAAAAAATTTAAAAAGTACACTTATTTATTTAAAATATACATATTGATATTCAAAGACATGAAGTATCGTTTGATATTATTTTAAAAACAATAAATATAAATAAAAATATATTATAAAATTTTTTATAATATTGCCTCTTCAATATAATTGTATATTTTGTTCTCAAATATTATTTTATTAACATATTTGATTTAAGTAAAACGTCAATATTCACTAGTATAAAAAAAATTTAAAAATACAATTATTTATATAAAATATTTCTTATTTATTTATGAAACTGAATTTTCTTAAAATTTTTAAATTTTAAATATAAACTTCTAAAATTCCTATTGTAAAGGCATTATTTAAAAAAGGATCTTTTCATTAAATTTCATATCTAAAATTAACCCATACAAACTAAACTTTTGCAATTTTTTTTTTTTTTTTTTTTGAAAAAGTGTTTTTCATTTAGTAAAGCATTTACCATTTGTAAAGTGTTTATTGCTTTATTAACACTTACGTTATATAAATCATTTTTTTGTGATTTGTTTAAATAAAGACGCATGTATTTTTATAATGTTTTAAAATAAACTTTCGTAATTTATAATAATAAAACATAGAACCATGTATAAATTTACAGAAAAATTTATCTATAGATAGCAAGCAGATTACGAGACATGTATTAAATTATTTTTAATAAAGAAATAAATGAGAAATTCAGAAATTCTAGACATTAGAGAAAAAATAATTTCAAATAACCGGCTTAAAAACTGCAATTAACTAATAATTAATATAATAAAATAGATATTTTTAACGAGCATGTAAAAACATTAAATATACTCGGTAATGTTATTCATATTTAAAAGTGTTTTTCATAGAAGTAAAAGTAATCCAAAATTAATCTCTAAATGGATTTTTAAGATGTTTACATTTTCTTACATCTGAATTCTACTTGGATATTATTTTTAATTTTTTTTTCTAAATATAATTTATATCTTTTAATTGCATGCAAAATTTTCTTATAAAAACAGATTAGAGAAGTAGACATTTTTTTAATCGGCGATGATTTCTGCAGATTAAATACATTTTTTGGCTAGTATTAAGACTTTGAAACAAAATATACTTAAAAATTTTTTTTTAATTTTTAAAAGTTTAAATTATGTTCCTAAACACATAATGGAGAAAACATCTGTAAAAAAATAAATTCAATTTGGAAAAAAATTCTAAACTTTTTGTTTTGAAAAAATCATAGATTTATAGTTCTCGAAATCAAGCAATTTTGATTAAATAATAATTAACTTTTTACAATGTATGCAAACATATTGATAAACCAATATTATAAAACCAGTTATGGATTTCGAGTTTTTAAAATGTTATCAAATGATATTTGTCATCTATGAATATCAACATAAATATTTTAAATAAATAAATGTACTTTTTGAATTTTTTAAAGCTATCAAATATTGTGTATTGCCGCTGTTCTTAAATCAAATAAATTAATAAAATAATATTTGGCGAACAATATAGGAATTATATTGAAGAACCAATAAAATGAAACAAAAAACCATTTGTCGATTTCGAGTTTTTAAAATATTATCAAATGATATTTCATGTCTATGAATAACAATGTGCATATTTTAAATAAATAAGTGTACTTTTAAATGTTTTTTAACTATCGAACATTATGTATTGCCGTTTTCCATAAATCAAATATACTAATAAAATAATATTTTAGTGCAATATATACAATTATATTGAAGAACCTATACTATAAAAAAAAAAAGTTGTCGATTTCTGAGTTTTAAAATGATCAAACGATATTTGTGTATGAATATCAATATAAATATCTTAAATAAATGAGTGCACTTTTAAAATTTTTTATATCCAAAATTGTGTATTGCGTTTTTCTTAAATCAAATATGTTAATAAAATCATTTTAAGAGCAATATATAAAATTTTTATTGAAGAATCAATACTATTAAAAAACCAGTTAGCTCGATTTCAGTATTTAAAATGATGTCAAACAATATTTCCTGTCTATGAATATTAATATAAAAATTTTAAATAAATAAGTGGACACTAATTTTTTCATAATTATAGAATATTGGGTATTTTCGATTTGCTTAAAAACAAATATGTTAATAAAGTAATATTTGAGAGCAATATATATACAATTATACTGTAGAACCAATACTATAAAAAACAGGTGGTCAATTTCGACACTTGTTTTTTATATGAATATCAATATAAATATTTTGAATAAATAAGTGCACTTAAGTGTAAGTAAAATTTTTTATAACTATTGAATATTGTATATTGCCTTTTAAATCAAATTTAATACAATAAACTTTTTAAAGCAATATATACAATTATTTTGAAGAACCACTACTAAAAAAAACAGTTGTTTTTAAAATGATATCAAACAGTATTTCATGTCTATGAAAGCAGAAACGAACACATGAAATCTACAAATTCTAAAACAAGTTCATGTTTCAATGTAGCTTCCTTTAGAACACACTTTATTTTAAAATATCTCGATTTCATTTCTATGGTTCGATGCTTCTATAATTGACAAACACAAGTTTCATTCTCTGATTTGAAATTCCAATACACTTGTAAAATTCAACTCAAACTCAAAAAAAAAATCTTTTTCATATTCTAGAATAGTTAATCAAATGCACAAAAAAAAAAACTACACTTTCGTTAGTTCTAGAGTTTTAAGAAATCAGAAAAAAATAAATGAATGTATAAAAATTAAAAAGTCTTCTCACTGTAGAAGGTCGGAAGAAAATAAGCGAAATAAATAAATAAAAAAAAGATAAAAACAGAAAGTTAAGAAATAAAAGAAAGCTAGCTGAGAGATAGTTTTTATTTCAAGTTCTGATCAAACATTCATGAGGTTTACAGGCACAAGGGTTTTCTATAAATAATCCATGAGAGATATTTTCTTTCTTTAGTGAATGTGCAGTCTTCGATACGAAAGCAATCAATAAAAAGAATATAAAAAAGTTTTTTAAAAATCGAAATTGTGAAAAAAATAATAATGAAAATAAAAAAACAGCAAAAGTGAATGAATGTTTTCGAAGACATTCCTTTTGCTTTTTTTAAGTTCATAGTTTTCGTATATAATCTCGTAGTAGTTTTAAGTCGAAAGTCGTAGTAGTTTGCGAATAGTTTTATCAGTTATTATTATCCATATCACTAGTTATTTGATAAGAATAATGCTGAGAATGCTAAGAATAATGCTGAATAATGATGCTAAAATGTGGTGATAAGATGCTTGATGATAATAATAATGCTAATAATAAGGCCTTATAAAATGCTTTTGCTGTATTAATGTTGTATAAATTTCATATCTATGAACATCAACGTAGATATTTTTAAATAAATGAGTGTAAATTTAAATTCTTTTATAACTATAGAATATTATGTATTGCCCTTTTTTTCTTAAATAAAATATGTTAATAAATTAATATTTGAGAGCAATATACACAATTATATGGAAGAACCAATACTGTTAAAAAATGCATTCGCCAATGAATTTTTAAGTTGATATCAAACAATATTTCTTTTCTATGAATATCAATATAAATTTTTAAATAAATACGTCTTCATAATCATGGTAAATTGTATTGCCGTTTCTCTTAAATCAAATATGCTTATAAAATAATATTTGAGAACAATACATACAAATATATTTAAGACCAATACTATTAAAAGAAACTAATTGTCGATTTCGAGTTTTTAAAATGATATCAAATGATATTTCATGTCTATGAAAACAGAAACGAACCCATGAAATCTATAAATTCTAAAATATGCTCATGTGTCAATGTAGATTCCTTTAGAACACACTTTTTTTAAAAATTTACCAATTTCATTTCTATGCTTCTACGCTTCCATAATTGACAAACACAAGTTTCATTCTCTGATTTGAAATTCCAATACACTTGTAAAATTCGGCTCGAACTAAACAAAAATTCTTTTTCATATTCTAGAATAGTTAATCAAATGCACAAAAAAACTACACTTCCGTTAGTTCTCAGGGCTTTAAGAAATCAAAAAAATAAATGAATGCAAAAAAAATAA
Organism: Caerostris extrusa; assembly: GCA_021605095.1. NCBI lineage: Eukaryota > Metazoa > Arthropoda > Arachnida > Araneae > Araneidae > Caerostris > Caerostris extrusa. The sequence continues at coordinate 2,217 of BPLR01005680.1, read as the reverse complement.
AAAGTCTTCTCACTGTGAAAGTCGGAAGAAATTAAGTGAAAGAAATAAAAAAATAAATAAAAAAGAAAGATAAGAAATAAAAGAAAGCTAGCGGAGAGAGATTTTATTTCAAAGTTCTGATCAAACATTCATGAGGTTTACAGGTACAGGGTTTTCTATAAATAATCCATGAGATATATTTCTTTTTTATTTTCTTTAGTGAATGTGCAGTCTTCGATACAAGCAATCGATATAAGAATATAAAAAGTTTTTAAAGTTGAAATTTTGAAAAATAAAAAAAGCAGTAAAAGTGAATGTTTCGAAGACTTCTAAGTTCATAGTTTTCGTATATAATCTCGTAGTATTTTAAGTTAAAAGTCGTAGTAGTTAGGGAATAGTTTTATCAGTTATTATTATCCATATCACTAGTTATTTGATAAGAATATTGCTGAAAATGCTAAGATTAATGAGGGGCCTGAATGGCCTGGTGGCGAGCACTCTGGCGCTAGGTATCACAGGTTTCGAATTCGGCTGTGCCATGAATGTTTGCAGTGGTTCGGAATCCACTTTACCTTAGGTCCCGGTCTAACACGATCGTTGATCGTTGCGGGGGTATTGTTGAGTCCGCGTACGTAGCTTATCTTCAAGCTACACGCACCTCCTGTGTAGGCTAAGTGAGTAACGTCAGTGCAGCGATTGCCTTAAGGCATCAAAGACAACTGTCTAAGTGTTTGATATTAGAAAAAAATACCACTAGAAAAAATATCAATACTTAAAAAGATATCAAACGATATTTCATGTTTATGAATTTTAATATAAATATTTTAAATAATATTCGATAGTTATAAAAAGTTAAAGGACACTTAAATTTTTTTTATAACCATCGAATATTGCCGTTTTGCCCTAAATTAAATATGTAAATAAAATAATATTTGAAATCAATATATACAATTATTTTGAAGAACCAATACATAAAAAAAACCAGTTGTTGATTTTGAGAATTTAAAATGGTATCAACAGATATTTCTCATGCCTATGAGAAGCAGAAACGAACCCATGAAATCTACAAATTCTAAAATATGCTTATGTGTCCAATGTCGGTTCCTGTAGAACACACTTTATTTTAAAATATCTCGATTTTATTTCTATGGTTCTATGCTTCCATAATTGGCAAACACAAGTTTCATTCTCTGATTTGAAATTCCAATACACTTGTAAAATTCAACTCGAACTAAAAAAAATTATTTTTCATATTCTAGAATAGTTAATCAAATGCACAAAAAAACCTATACTTTCGTTAGTTCTAGATCTTTAAGAAATCAAAAAAACAAAATTAATGCAAAAAAAAGTCTTCTCACTGTGAAAATCGGAAGGAAATAAGTGAAAGAAATAAAAAAAGAAATAAAAAAGAAAGATAAGAAATAAAAGAAAGCTAGCTGAGAGAGAGATTTTATTTCAAGTTCTGATCAAACATTCATGAGGTTTACAGGTACAGGGTTTTCTATAAATAATCCATGAGAGACATTTTTTTTTATTTTCTTTAGTGAATGTGCAGTCTTCGATACAAACAATCGATATAAGAACATAAAAAAGTTTTTTAAAGTCGAAATTGTGGAAAAATGAAATAAAATAAAAAGCAGCAAAAGTGAATGTTTCGAAGACGTTTTTTTTATTTTTTAAGTTCACAGTTTTCGTATATAATCTTGTAGTAGTTTTAAGTTGAAAGTCGTAGTAGTTTGGGAATAGTTTTATCAATTATTATTAACCATTTTACTTGTTATTTGATAAGAATAATGCTGAGAATGCTAAAAATAAAGCTGAATAATGATGCAAAGACACAATGATAAGATGCGTGATGATAATGATAATGCTGAATAATGATGCTAAAATATGGTGATAAGATGCTTGATGATAATAATAATACTAATAATAATGCTGTATAAAATGCTTTAGCTGTATTAATGCTGTATAAATTTCATATCTATGAATATCAATAGATATATTTTAAATAAATTAGCTACTTTTAAATTCTTTTATAACTATATAATATTGTGTATTGCCGTTTATTCTTAAATCAAATGTGTTAATAAATTAATATTTGGGAGCAACATATACAATTATATGGAAGAACCTATATTATTAAAAAGCATTCACCAATGAATATTTAAGTTGATATCAAACAATATTTCTTATCTATAAATATCAATATAAATTTTTTAAACAAATAAGTCTGTTTTT
>BPLR01005679.1:0-16735 GCA_021605095.1 Caerostris extrusa | reverse complement strand
TATATATATAACAGAGTGTTACATAGTTTGCACCACAGAACCCCAATTCCATTGCCCGTAATACGGCATCAATACATTTTGGAAAGAAAGAAAGCCCAGGAAAGTCAAATGTAGATTCGTTCCTTTAATTCAGTCCATTGTCTACCTTTGTTCTTTAGCTTGATTGGAAACATTTTCCGGTTTGCAGATTTACAGACCTATTTCCTCGAAAAAAGGCAATACTTACCAGTTCATCTTAATTTATCGGGCATTGGACAAGTTTCTCCAAACCCCTATGAACAATCCGCTTTGGCCCTATAAGCATAAGGCATTTCTGGGTAAAGCTTATTTTCAGAACCTTGTATTTTTAATATTCTTGAGGTGTTTTAATGTTCCTGGAATAACTTCCTGTTTCTTACTGTTGTATATTTTAGGAGTGTGTAAATATTCTTATAGATCTGTCATTGCACTTTATTCCGTTCTTTATGATATAACGATTTTCACTTTCGCTTGCTGTGATAGCTAGTAGTAGACAGTTTTCAGGGGTAGCAACCACGTAATTGCGTGTCGTATGGAAGTAACCCAGGAGAACTGCCATCAGGCAGTCTAAATATCGATGTGATCCGCTTATCCATCGATTATTCATACTTCAGTAAGCAGTTTATGTAAAAGGTGGTGCTAGTGGATTCGAATATGAGTTCTCTGCTGTCACTGCGCATGTTAACATTGGCATTAAAGTTGATAATATTGACTTCAGGATTATATAAGAGTTGTTCTAGTATTGGATCAGAGTAGGCTTCCATATGGGGATGAAAGCCGACTAGCGAAAATTGTCATTCTTCAGGGAGGGTCGCCAAAAATTGTAGTGGCAAAATTCTATTTTATGTAGCTGTAAACATGTCATGAAAGGGTACATACTGGCCTTACGCTGAATCTTTTTTGCATATCTGCTTGTTAGTAACGCGAGACCTCTGTTCAAAGTGCAATTATTGAACTATCTGACTTCTTTTTGTTCAAAGAGACATTGAACTATCTGACTTTGTTCAAAGTGACAAATATTGAACTATCTGACTTTTGTTCAAAGTGACATTAATATATGTTCGACTTTTTTGTCAGATTAATTTCAGGATGTATAATGGACCATTTATCTGTTCACCATTACTTTAGAAATGAGTGTATGTACTTATTTTAACTATGAAAAAAATAGTTTCTTTCTATTGTAGATAACATTTGTTTTCTACGAGTAATGCTATGTACGTAAGTAATAATGAATTGTATTTATAATGAATGGACTTTAAATTTCAAGATTATTCGAAATAAAATTTAAAAAAATACTGCATACAAATTATTTGTTTCATGATATGAATAGGAATAAAAGCTCTGGTAATTTATCAATTACCATTTTATAATATTATTTCAATTATTTTCATTTTTTATAGAATTTTTTTTTGGGTAACCGAAAAATAACAAAGTGGAAAGCCATACGAATCTGTCATGAATGTATTGAATTAGAATTTTACTTTTAAATAATGAAAAACAATAAACAAATTTTAGTTAAATATGTATTTATTACATATAAATAAATTTAAATACACATACATTATATTAACGTAAAATCAGAAGAAAATATTGAATATGCATACGTTATATTAACGTAAAAATGATAAACTGAATATACATACGTTACACTAACGTAAAATTAAAAATTGAAAATGGAATATACATATGTTACACTGAACATAAAAATTGAAAAAATTGAAAAAATACCTAACTATACAAAAAATACAATATATATACAGAAGAAAAAAAAAGAAAAGAAATAAAAATAGAACAGAAGCATGTACAAAAATAAGGAAATATATATACAGTGAAAAGATGATGAACTTTTAAACTTACAATGGTTGAAAAAATATTGAGATGAGACGCATAAAGATGTTTTTTTTGCTTTTTTTTCCCTGAGAGACTATACACAAGCTGCCATCAACTAAGGATAAATTTTAGATTATGTTTGAACATATAGAAAAGAATCACGAAATGACAGAGGATATAACAATTTTTTTGAATGGAGAAACAAAACACAAATAGGGTATAACATACTGTGACATTAGGGACAAAATTATTGTTTTAAATTCTTTTCGAAAGAGGCAGACAAAAACACGGAACAAGACAAAACATGACATGACAAGGGACAAATTTACAGTTTTAATATTTTTGTTAAAGAGACAAAACACAAACAAGACAAAACATATGACAAGGGACAAATTTATAATTTTAAATATTTTTTTGAAAGCGACAAAAACACAAACAAGACAAAAACATGACATGACAAGGACAAATTTACAATTTTAAATATTTTTTTGAAAGCGACAAAACACAAACAAGACAAAACATGACATGACAAGGACAAATTTACAAGACAAGACATTTTAAATATTTTTTTGAAAAGACAAACACAAACAAGACAAAACATGACATGGGACAAATTTACAATTTTAAATATTTTTTTGAAAGCGACAAACACAAACAAGAAACAAAAACATGACATGACAAGGGACAAATTTATAATTTTAAATTTTTTTTTTGGTTGCTCAGGACAAAAGAATATAAAGAGGAAAAAAAAAGTCTTTATATAATTTTTTATAATAACTATCCACTATTATTTTTTAATATTGATGGCAGCTGTTTGTGTTCAGTTTAATGAAATTGTGAAATTATTGAGTTTTGGGAGAAACTATTTGATATTAGTTTTAAGCTATTTTTTAATCGTTTGCTTATGGATTTTATTTTCAAATATTATTGCAATTTGTTATTCATTAATGAAGTTATACTTAATTTATTATTAGGTTATTGATGTTCGATATGCAAAGTCTTCTTGGATATTGATTACTTGTTAGTTTTTTTTTTATTGATCCTATTTGTCTCTAAATTTTACCATTTTTTAATCCTTCTCAATTGACAAAGTTATTAAAAGATCTATTGTAGCTTTCTTGATTTTTTTCTCCTGTTGCACTTCGATAACTATGGATGGATCTGTTGTTGTAATTTTAATTTTCAAGATTTTAATATTCAGAATATATTTGGTTATTGATTGCTTGGTATTGTCTAAATGGAATATTGTTGGAGAATTTCAGACTCAAAGCCAAGCAGACAGGAGGCTTATTTAGAGTTCAGTGGAAAAAGAATCAGATGATTGAGGATGGGGAATGACTCTTTTCAATTATTTTTCTGATTGACTGGAATTGAAATATTGCGGGAGGCTTTAAAAATCAGATTGGTGAGACGATACTTTTGGAGGCTTTATGTGACCAACTATTGATAAATGATTTTAAAGACTATTGATGATTTCCGTACTATTGATGATTGATGATTTCCATACTTATTGATGATGATTTACAGACTTATTGATGATTTCCATACTATTGATGATTGATGATTTCCATACTATTGATGAAATTTCATACTGATTGATGATTTCCATACTATTGAAGATTGATGATTTCCATACTATTGAAGATTGATGATTTCCATACTATTGAAGATTTCGATGACTATCCATGACTATGATATTCCATACTATTGATTATTGATGATTTCCATACTATGATATTCCACACTATTGATTTAAAAATTGTGGACAAAAATTGATTTTGTTGACTCTTTGAATGTAATTATACATTCTGAATTTTTTCAGTTTTGTAAACAATAAGCAATTGTTTGTAACAATGACTATTGTTTCAAAAATTTGTTTCATTGTAATTCTTTTCCACAAGTGTTTTAACCTTAATTGTTGCAAAGATATTTATTCTCTGTTTCCTTCTTTCAAATATTTAAATTCTGATTGTTGTAATAAAAGAATGAATTGAGGGGGTATACTAAAGAGGGGTACTGAAAATTCACTGCCTTATTTTAATTAAAAAATGTTTTAACAAATAACGAACAGAAATCACTATCGATTTGATTTTACAAATTTTTAATAAATAGAATTCATTGAACTTGAATTTGCAGAAATGAATGAAAGAAATCTATGTAGTTATCATTAATTATAATTTTTATGCTATAATGAATAAAACATTTTTTAGTTTTTCATCTTAATGTGAATTTATTGGAAAAAGTAAACATTCAGTGAACTTGTAAACATAAATATAATGCTCTTTTAAACTTACCTTTTTATTTTTATTAACATTTACCACTATTTAACGTACACTTACCCCTACATTACCTCTTCATTTCACTATTCTTGAAGTTGAGTTTTCCACTACTACCCAGCTAAAATTACCTATTTTTTATTAATTACCCGAGAAATTACCATTTACCATTACCATACCGTGCTCTTTAGGTATCTAATTTAATTCCTTTTATTTTCTTTTCATTTAAAATTTCTATATTGTAGAGAGAGAGAGATGTGTTTGTTGTTTCTTATCCCCACTTTGGCTGGCGAGCCACGAGCCCGTGGCTACATACTCACGATTGAAGTGAGAAGGAAGCAGCTTCTGTTGTGATGGAGCACCCATAGGTAGAGAGTACAGACTTTGGCTCCGAGACGCTCTTTTACATAGAACATAGGAGACCGGGACCTACGTGCGCCATGAAGTGGATTCCGAACCATTACAAACATCCATGGCACCACCGCCCCGATTCGAACCCGAAAACTCAGTGGCACCAAGCGCCAGAGCGCTAGACACTCGGCCAATTTAGGTCCCAAATTTGTGAATGCGAACGGCACGCGGTATTCCCAGTGTGGTCACCACCCAAGTACTGACACTTATATGATATATAAGTGGCGAGTTATGGCATATATATATATATAAAAGTGCTTATGAACCCAAGAAATAACTACAACTGAGGTGTAGTGTAAAATTCACCCGACGCCACCCTGGGCAATGTAGTTACAATAGAATTGATAAAAAAAGAGACGAACCGTAGAGGGTAAAACTTCATTCAGTTATAATGCGCGAAGCGGAATACCCCTCTAATATAAGGCATTTTACATCACCGGTGACGCTATATTCGTTGGCCATATTTATTCAGCTCTTCAGTGAATGACCTCTACCTAGAGTAAATAACATCAATAATTTTAAAGAAATACCTCTAATCTTTAAAAACAAAATTTCTTTTGGGTTAGGGAAAAACTAATAAATTGATATTTTCTGCCTTGTTCTGTCCCTTAAAGAGATAAGATATTCCTTTGTTAAGAAATTTAGCTTTATAATAGCCCTTTCCTATTACTAAGTTTGAAAAAATGCTTGATAATTCTTAAATTTGGCCAATAAATTAGTTTTCCTACTTAGCTCATGCGTTGTTGACATAATATTTATGATATACATAATAATGACATAATATAATGACATAATGACATAATATTAATACATAATATTTATGAGCATGTTAATTCCTCAAGTCAAGAATAACCCATGGAGTAGGAGATGTAGCGCACAAATTCATTTGATGATCCTCAATATCGTTCCAAACTGAAGTAATGAAAAAGATACGAACTGTAGAAGGTAAACTGAATTGCTGAAACGAATAATTTAATATCTGTGCTTTTATAGCACCCTGGGTGATGCTATATCAGCTACATGTTTGTCATTTCCTTACGAATGGCCTCACGTTAGAGTACTTAGTAATAACTGTCCTCTATTTTAAAGTAAGAATTTAGTTTATTTTAAAAAATTTATTCTGGTAGAACATGAATAAATCGATATCGTTCTGATTAAGTCCGCTGGAAAAAATAAAGAACCCGTGAAAATTTCTACTTTCATTGTTCATTCATATACTCAAGCAAGTTAAAGGAGGAAAAAAACCCCGTTTTTTGCCCATCTGCTTCCTGCCAATTGGCGATCTATTGAGCCAAATTAATCGCCATCGTTGTTGGGAGCTCGTTTACTCTCTCCTATAAAAGGAACTCACGGACGATTAATCTCACTAAAATCAAGAATTTACCCCATTTATTGAAAGCTAAAAAGCGATTTCCCCCTGTCTCGTTGGCAAGGTAACATCAATCACGCATTTGCCATTTTTTAAACGTTCCTTTTGCGCTGAACTATGAATTTTCTTCGGAATTTATGATCCAAAAATGCAAAAAAGGCGAGTATTAATTCCAGTGATTATGTCCTCAAAAATGTTTTTCCCAGTTAATATTTGCTCATAACAGGTTCAATCATTAATCAATGCTCTGGAAGAAACTTTATGAATGATTTAAATTGAAGGTTTTTTATTTTGAACTTATAAGGATTACGTCTATTAATAAAAAATTGAAACTCAATGTTTTTATTACTTTTATGACGTATTAAATGTAGTTTTCTGATAAAAATAATACCCTTGTACCTTGTAAAGCAAACTCACATAATGAAAAAAGGTTTGAAAATTTATTTTGTTCTTAGAAATATTTCTCATGTCATTAAATAAGAAATAAATGTATAGTGTATTAAAAAATTATGCAAATGCTGTTTTTATAATTTTTAAAAGAATTTTAAGAATTTTTTGTAAAGCACAGAAGAAATAAAAGTTCAGTTCAACTCAGTTTTTGAGAATTCTTTCAATTTCTTTAATCATTTTATTATACTTTTCATACTCAGCTTCTCTAAAATTATAAGGAAATGTTAAAAATATTAAATTTGATGAGAATTAAAAAGAATTATTTTGAAGTTTTTATACAACATTGCAATAACCAATATAAACTAAAAAATAATTTACGAATTTTTAAAAAATTTTTTTTTTTTTTTTTACAGCAGCAATTGGTAAAAAATAAATTTTTAAAAAAGATTATATAGATTAAACTTTTAAATTCATTTGTGTTTGTTGATTTAAAAAAAAAAATATTATTACATGGTGGACAAAATTGTCAGGTATTACCATGTTATTTTTATAAAGAAAATTAGACATTAATTGTCTGTTTCTTTTATTTCTACTGTCTTTGAACTAGCAAATTTTTATAGTTAAGAAATTTGGAACAAGAACTGTAAGAAATATTGTAATGGAATGAATTATCTTTCCTGCTATACGCCTTCCCTTTAGGAAAATGCTACAACACCAATCAACCAATCTTCCCATGATGCACAACGGTTAATGGCGATTATACTGAATACGTCAGTTTCGACAACGATAACACTTTAAACATTTGCAAATATATTACATAAATTCAAATGCAATATTTTGAAAATATCATGTATATGTGCGTTTAAAAGTATTTTCAATAATTTACGGAGATGTGACCTGAATGGCCGAGTGGCTAGCGCTCTAGCGCTCGGTACCTGGTTTCCGGTTCGAGTCCCGGTGGTGCCATGGATGTTTGTAGTGGTTCGGAATCACTTTAAACTGTAGGTCGGTCTATTAAAATCGTAGAGAGTTGCGGGGGCGTTGTGACTTAACGTCCGTGGCTTATCTTCCAGTTACACGCGTCCCCTAGGTAATACAAAAGTGAGTACATCTGTGCAGCGCTTGCCTTAAGCTATCGAAGACGAAGCTGTCTAAGTGTTTGCCAGCTGCATTAGAAAAAGAAAAATAATAATAATTTTCTGAGATTAGCTGAAAGAAGATAATGAAATGTGGAGAGATATTTTTGCTATTTTGAATGCAAAAACTAGTTATATGTTGTAAAAAAAGTGAAGTAGACAATGATTATTATTTATTTTATCCAAGAGTCAGAACGAAATCCTTTTGAAATTTTTCATGAAGATTTGCATTTTTTTTTTTTTTTGCTTCATTTTTATAAAAACAGTTTATGATTTTTTTTTCATAATTTTTTAGAACTAGATCTGAAATAGTAAAGTTATATCAAGTTGTTTCATTACCAATATTAAAAAATGAGGAAATTTTTTTGACCATATTATTATACAAAGTATTTTACCCCTTTTTTTTTTTACTAAAGTTAATCGATATTTTTTGTTAAAAACTTTCTTTTGTATGCTATTTTCAACCTTTCCTGCAGTTAAAATTGGCTCTTAATGTCTTTTTTCATCACTCTGCTGACACAAGAGTGTTTTTATAAAAAGAAGAAAAGGCAATTAATGATGTAATAAAAATGAACTTTAACTTATTGATAAAAGATCCCACATAAAAAAAATATTATTCCATTGTTTTGAATTTTTTTTTTTTTATGTTCCAATTACGAGGTCTGGTGATTAAGAAAATTTTAGTTATAATTCACATGTGCATGAATAAATCTTTATAAGTTGCTGAAGAATTCTTATTATGTGTCTTACATCATTATATATTTATTTATTTTTTACTACCTGGAATTATAAGCAGAATAAATTATCTTTGTTGAATATAAATAACATGCTAGTAAAATCTCAGAACAGGGACCGTTGGAATTTGGCGTCAACAATTCTCTTCATTAAAGTCCGCCAAGTAACGAGTTTGGATTGTAAATGAAAATTGCAAACAGTACAAGAAACTCGAGTTATCACATTAGGCAATTTATCTCTCAATTGGTTCACAAAGTAGCCAAATCCCAATGGCCCCTATTTTACAGTTTGGTAAAATGCTTAAGGTAAATGCATTATTCTATTTAAGGTAAAATGCTTTGGTAAATGCATTATTTCATTTATTATTATGAAATTAACTTACTAGATATACTAGTCATATAGAGATATATTTTGCTTTAAATTGATTGATATCGAAAACGATTCATTTTTTATCAACTTTTAAAATCTTGTTTTAAAATTTTTGATTTGTCTCGAATAATTTGAGTCATTTGTATTTACATTTTTAAAGATAAAAAATAAAAAAAAATTGACATGAAACAGTTTGGTTCTCATAATCGCTGTATAAAGTATAATTCTTTTAAATTATTCTTTTACTTAAATCATAGTAATAATACCGTTAAAGGATATATTATAATTAATATACTATTAACATTAATTCACTTGATATAATATATATTTTAACAGTAATTTTATTATAATTTCTTCAATTGCCTAAGACAAGGAAATTGCTCTAAAGAAAATTAAATTACTGTTGCAACAAATTTCTCTAACTACTTATATATTCTTTCTAATGTATCTTAGAATGTTATTTATCATTCATACTGAAACTGGGCTCTAAATTAGGGGACGTATGTGCTTTAAATTTTTCAAGTGATTTAACTTCAAAATATGCATTGGCGACCGTATGGGTAATAGGCAAGTGTTCTGGTCTTTTGGTACCATATGCTTCAGATTTGAATTCTGGGGTGGCATGGATGTTTTTAGTGGTTCGAAATCCACGTTAAACTGTAGGTTCGGTCTAATTAGTATAAAATGTGCAAAACATGAACGTGAAACAACAAAACCAAATGAAATATGTAAATTAAAAGTTTTTAAATAAAAATGTATATGTATTTTCATGTTACAATGGTAAAATTCAACCCTTGCGTGCAGAAGAACTCAAATTTGATTTCGATGGAAGTGCACGTTCCATTCGATGGTTTCGAAATGAAGAATTATTAGCATTTGGATGGCAACAGCGAACGTAAGTGGACTTCCTAGAGGAATTTTTTCGATTTTTTCTCTCATGTGTTACTTGAATGCGTTGCACTTGTCGTACAAATTCTTTAAGTATGTCTTCAACATATTTGTTAGAGAACACGAGAATCTCAACACACAAAATAACAAAAAAAAAAGGAATTTAATTTTATTTCTTGAAAGAGCATGCAAATAATCAAATTGAGAAAAGAAAAAGTTCTAAAGATCCTTTTACAGACGCCATTGTGATCCAACAAAACTAAGCCAACTCTTAAAAACAAATACAAGCCAGACGAAAATAAGAATAAAAAACACATCTCCCCCGTCTCCGTGGGATAGAAACTGAGAGAGATAGAGAGACAACAAAACAAGAAAAAACGTTTGCGTGAGAGAGCGAGGGGATGTTTCTTCCGTTTCTCGGTTTCTAAGTGGGTTTCCTGTAAGGGGGAAAACAAATCCCTCTTCCCGATAAAATTGACTTCCGCCTACTGACGTCCTGAGTAGGTGCCCGTGTTTATATCCATCTCTCCTCATTCGTGGATCGTGTTTGCCCTCAGAAATTTGCATGCAAATCTTCTTTCGATGGACCCGCTCGAGAAACTATCCTTCAAGTGATGGATAGAACAAACCAAAAGTTGTTTTTCAGCAATAAAAATTTTTCAAGGGGTTTTCTTCTTTTTGGATTGGATAGATTTCGCTTTTTATTTATTTATTATCGCTTTTTATTTCCTTTTTTTTTATTTATTTACCTGTGAATAAAAGAGACCTTTAAAAATGCAAGATCTTTTAGGACAACAGAAATGAAAAAGTCATTTCAGAAATTTTATAACCCTAACTGTCCATATAATGCATATAGCTGATCATTAGTTTTTAGTGAAAAATCATTACATTGCCAATACCTATACATGACACTAACGTAAATATCTATAGTCACATATTGTATAATCAATATATTTAACAACTATTTTGAATACACTAATTTAAAGAAAGATTTATTTCGCCATCCTAATAGAGGACACTTATACTTTAAAAGTTATTACACCTCAAGGCCTCCGTCGGCATATTGCCGGAACAACGCACTCAAGAAATAAATCACGGAAAATTAAAACATGAAGAACTGCGTTTAAAAGTACTCCTCTGAAATTAATACTGAACCCTTTTCAAGAGATGGTCCGTTATTTGAGTGACATTCATTTTCGCTTTTCAACGGGGCATTCATTCCTCCCGGAACGGTTCCCTGGAGATTGGTGGAAAGACCGATTCCCAGTTACGGTTGGGGTTTAATATTGAATGATGTCCATTACGTTCCTCGAGACTTACAACAGAAGTTGGAACCTCATGTGTGGGAGAGGCAACCGAATTTATGACCGATTTTTATAGTGCCTTAGTTACGATGAGGCGTTTTATCGGTCGGAGTCAATAAATATCACACGGTTACATTCTTTATCTTTATCTCTGTAAGGGAGGACGGGGTTTCTATTTATATGATTTGGGAGTCAAGGTAATCTACTTCGCTCTTTTGTAATGGAGTTTTAAAGTCCCCAAAGTGGGAAGGGAATATTAGCTTGCGAAATCTGTGAGGCGCTTACAGTAAATGACATACAGTTTACTTTTCTTACATGACAGGTATTGAATTCGCATTAAATGTAACTCGCTGTTTTTTCCAGTAGTAAAGTAAGACTTATTTTTTTTTTATCAGCTGTTATTAGGTTGGTTAAAACCTAAAATTGTTCAATTTGCAAGGACTATTTTAGTTTAAAATATAATAACTATTTTGATGTCTTTGGCATTCTCTGCCATTTCATTTGAAATATACATTATTTAACTTTATTTTAAGGGAAGGGTAACAGTCTTAGAGAGAAAATTTGTTAGAAAGATGTATAAATTACATTCAATGTCCTGAGGTATTATGCTGATTCTCAGAATAATTTCAACATTTTTTTATACAAAGAAATTTAATTATATGAATTTTTTAAGTGAGGGGCTCTTTAACTTTATTTAATCTATATAAATATTTATATTATTTAGAAATAAGTAGATCACAATTTTCAGAAAAATTTAGCAACTTAATCAATGTACACTCATGTCCATAAATTAAGGATAATGAAGTTCAGGCAAAAGAAAGAGACAGAAGAAAAACAAATTTGACTTATTTGTAAAATCTATTTATTAAACAAAGGTAAAGAGCAAAAAGAGGCTATATATTTGACATAATTAATAAAAATTACGATTTTTGCTCCCTGGAGCAAATTTCAAAAAAGAACCTATTTAAAAAAACAGTATAACATGGTTAGTATGATGGTTAATATGGAGTATGTCTCCCGGACGATGCAATACAGGCCTTACAACGCCTAGGCATGCTGAGTATCAAATTATCAATCTGATCTTGGGGAATATTACACCACTCATCAAGCAATGCCCTCCGAGGTTCCGGTTGACAGGTGGGAGGGGGTTGACGGGATAAATTCGTCGGCCAAGCATATCCCACACATGCTCTATTGGATTCAAGTCCCGTGAGCATGCTGGCCAATCCATACGTGTGATATCCTCCAATTGAAGGCATTCGTCTACAATGTTTGCACGGTGAGGACGGGCGTTGTCATCCATAAACAGAAATTCAGCACCCATGGCGCCCCGACACAAAACGTACATGTTGTTCCAGAATGACATCCCGATAGATGTGGCCTGTCATCGTTACACTCTGAACATGCAGGACAGTTCTGGAACCAAGAATAATTCCTCCCCAAACGAGCCATTATTCACCACCGTAACGGTGTCGTTCAATGGTGTTCTCTTGGTGGTAACTGGTACCTGGCGCTCTCCATATGAAAGTCCGGAGAGAATCGGACTACAAACTAAACCTGGACTCGTTGAAAAACATCACACCAGACGACTGTTGCGGTGTCCACAATGCATGCTCTCTACTCTAGGTTAATCGCAGGCGACAGTGAGTTGCGGTAAGGGGAACACATCTGACAGGCCTACGAGCATATAGACCAATGTGCCTAAGTGTCTGTACACGGTCTGCCTTGAAACTGTCGTACCGGTAGCTGAAGAGAACTGACGAGACAGGTCTGATGCTATGCTCCCGTCTGTTTCTTTTGGCAGTAACTGCTAAATACCGGTCCTCATTCGACGTTGTAACTCGGGGGCGACCTGTGCTGTAACATCTACTCACATTACCATCATCTTGGAATCGTTGCCAAAGCCTGGAGATGACACTCTGGGCGATTCCAAGTTCCTCGAATACTTCCAGCTGGGTACGTCCCCCATTCCTGTCGTCCGATAGTCCTACCACGTAAAAAATCATCCAAATGCTTCCTTTGTGCCATAACTATGCGGTTATTGCACTGAAAGGCTTTTAAAGCGCTTGTGAGCAATTTTACTTCTTTGCCACCATTCCTTATATACCCCTCTCTTACACTCTCGTCATTGTGACGTACTATCCGCGCCATCTGGTGATTTCCTGTAATATGCAGATTCTTCTTCAAGATGTGTGTGATAATTCTACAAGTGAAATTTTTATTTTAGAGTTCAATTTCTGTGTGATTCTGAATTATCCTTAATTTATGGACATGAGTGTATATATATAGAACTATATATACAAAAATTGAAAATTAAGGATATAAATTAGATACACAAATGCTGTTCACTCCACGTTCGGAGAGTTTGTGGTCCATGTGTTCCACGACGAATCTAAACACCTGATTTCAGTAAAAGCGGATTTTAATATAATTTTATCTGTATATAGCGCTCATGATAATTAAATTTTTTTCATGTTAATTTTTTTTATTTTATTTTTAAAATTGAAAATACAAGTGACTCAAATTGTTCTTAAGTGAAAAGGAAGTTGTTCATGTGAAAATACAAGATTTAAAACATGGCATAATTAACGAAACCACCAGGGATTCACTCTGAAAAACAGGCAGAAAACTCCTGTCTCCTCAGACAAAAAAAAAAAAAAAAAAAAAAAAAAATTCTGGTAAATTCGTCGCAGAACTCTCTTTTTCTTCACCAAAAATATCCTTATAAGACATTCCGTCAAGAGGCGGTGACATCTTCTCTCACTTTTCATTGGAGTGGATATTTTCCAGCTCGTGGTCTATCACTAATCTTAATGGAACAACTCTTGGTATATCATTTGGTTAATATGTATTGGTTTCGACATTTGAAGGTCTCATAGGCATTTGATAATTTCCTGAGTCTCATTATAAATGATACTGAATATCTGCTACTAGATTTGTGTGACCGGTTGTTCTCATGAGTAAAAACACTAATTACATGTAATATAACTACCCACAAGAAAGCTCGTCTGCGGTCATATTTGAGTGATGGGTTTAATATATATTTTATAAATAATTTTTTTTTTAAATGTTTATCTCTCCTGGAAAGAAATACCAAAACTTTTCTAGTGAGAAAAAATACTACAGTAGCGCATTTAAAAGTATATAAATGCTGTTTATATAGTTTTTTTAAAGTATAATTAAGAATTTTTATGTAAAATTCAAATAAAAACAAAAAAATATCAGCTAAACTCTTTGATTTAGTTTAAAGAATTTTTTTGCGATTTCTGTAAATTTCTTTAAACATTTTATTATACCTTTCATACTCAGTATCTGTAAAATTGTAATAAATTATATTAAATTTGATGAGTATTAACGAATTATTTTGAAGTTTTATACAATATTGCAATAACTAAAATAAATTAATGAATTTCCTATTTGAGTTTTTTTTACAACAGCAATTGATAAAAGTTTATTTAAAAAAAATTAAATTGATTAATTTTTTTTAATTTATTTGTGCATGTGGACGTACATCAATATAACATTATATGATGGACAAAACTGTCAGATATTACCATGATATTTATTTAGCAAATTGGACATTAATTGTTGTTTCATTTTTTATTTCTACTGTCTTTGGAATAGCAAAATAAATTTGAAACTTAAAATGTAAGAAATATTGTAATGAAATGAATTACCCTTCCTGCTATACGCCTTCTCGTGGGAAAAATGCTACCACACCAATCGACAAATCTTCCCAAGGTGCACAAGGACTAATGGTGTTTCTGTTAAATACGTCACAGTTTTCGACATTCGACAGCGACAATATTTAAAAAATTTTAAATGCATTGCATACATACAAACACAACATTTTTCAAAATAACATATATCTGCCAATAAAAAGTATTTTCAATAATTTAGGTAGATTAGCAAAGAGAAGATAATGAAACGTTGAATGTTATTGACAGCTGTTTTGAATGCAAAAACTAGTTATACGTTTAAGAAAAAGTGAAGCTACAATTATAGCTATTTTTTTTTATCCAAGAGTCAGACGAAATCTATTTGAAATTTTTCATAAAGATTTGCATTTTCTTTTTATTTCATTTGTATAAAAGAAAAAGTTTAAGATTTTTTTTTCATAATTTTTTAGAGCTAGATCTGAAGTAGTCAAGCCAAGTCAAGTTGTTTTCAGTACCAATATGAAGAAAACGGAAAAAAATCGTTTTTGGCTATATTACTATACAAAGTATTTTTGCCCCTTGACTTTTTGCTGATGTTAATGGATATTTTTAAATTTCTTTTGTATGCTATTTTCAACCTTCTTTTCAGTAAAAATAGGCTCTTAATGTGTTTTTCATCCCTCTGCTGACACAAGCATGTTTTTAAAGAAGAAAGAGGCAATTAACGGTGTAATAAAAAATATTTCACACACAAAAAAATATTATTTCATTGTTTTGAATTTTTTTTTTATGTTCCAATTACAAGGTCTGTTGATCAAGAAGATTTTAATTATAATTCATATGCGCATGAATAAATCTTTATAGGTTGCTGAAGAATTCTTATTACATGCCTTACATCATTTCATATTTATCTATATATTTTTCCTATTTGCAATCATAATCAGAATAAATTTTATTTGTTGAATATAAAATTTCGCAGGTAAGGGCCGTTGGAATTTGGCATCAAAATTGTCTTCGCCAAAGTCCACCAAGTAATTTGTTGCATTTGCAAATGAAGTGAATTGCAAACATTACAAGAAACCAGAGTTACACCATTTGGCAATTTATTGCTCAGTTGGCGCCACAAAAAATAGCCAAATCCCAAAGCAC
This sequence comes from Caerostris extrusa, assembly GCA_021605095.1. Lineage (NCBI taxonomy): Eukaryota > Metazoa > Arthropoda > Arachnida > Araneae > Araneidae > Caerostris > Caerostris extrusa. The sequence goes on along the minus strand of BPLR01005679.1, from coordinate 1,201 downwards.
TTTGCAATTTTGCACTCCCTACTTTGCAATTTTCCCAAAATGCTTTAGGTCCATTATTTCATTCATTATTATTAAATTAATTTACTGTCATATGAAGATATGTTTTGTTCTAAACTGACTATCATACGAAATAATCACTTTTTATCAAATTTTAGTCAAATTTTCTTTGGCTCGACACAAGGCTAAATATTAATACCATCAGAGTTAAAAAACAATAACTGTAAGTGTTATAATTTATAAGTCACTTTGGAATATTTTACATAAAGACCAAATTTTGTATGTATAGATGTGTTTGCTTTGTTTTGATAGGTAGTCTAGCTCCTTGGTCCTTAAGCTCTTGTTTTGCGATGAAATTTTTGAAAAGAAAAATTGGGAAATTGTTCTTTCACGTTTATTCTTAAAGTCAAACCTCCTTCGTGCTGAAGTTGTTACACATGTTGATTAATGATATTGTTTAATCGATGTTCATTAATACATAAGATTTTAAATCAATATAGCTGTTTGTGTGATTTTTTCAAAATTATGTCCTTAGTTTGGTTTGTTGCTCTCTGGTCATTTTTAACACTTTAGGCTAATTAGAACGGTACCTACATTTTAATGTGGATGCCGAATCATTAACACACATGCATTCCACCGTCAGGATTCGAACCTAACGCCTGTGTTACCAAAGGCCACTGGATAACTTTTTTTTAAATATCGTAAAATGAAAAGTATTCATTGTTACAGTAAACAAAGTTTTTATAACATTAAGAAAATATTCATTAAGTAAACCAAAAAAAAAGTCTTTATACTTAAAAGATCTGTTTATTTTTACATAGCAATTAGTATCGCGCCTGATAACTGGCACTAAATTTGCGTTCACCCTTAACTATCAAAGAACTAACAGGAAAAAAAAAACAGGTTCCATCTGGTACTGGAAACTCCTGTGCTCTTCAATCTTGTAAATTGTGTCTGGTGCAAAGTCGTTAAGACTCGCTCGAGTTTGTGTCTGGCTTCAAAGATTTATGACCTACCAAATGAGTGGTGGTGGCTTGATCACAGCTTAAGTCTTTCAGGTTTGTTTTTTAGTTGAGATTGCAACGCGAGGGAAAAAAACAAAAGCACATCCACAAGGCTCGATCAAGATATGGCAGTGATAGTGCATTAGTCAAAAATTTATCTTCAGGCTTTCTGGCGAGATGGAAAACGTTAGTTAATCAGC